>PYHW01010133.1:1321541-1354925 GCA_013186435.1 Turdus rufiventris | reverse complement strand
CTCTGGATGTGTTTAAAATAAGAATGGATGTGGCACTCGATGACATGGTTTAGTTGAGATGTTAGGGATGGGTTGGACTCGATGATCTTGAAGATCTCTTCCAACCTTGTGATTCTGTGATTCTGTGGTTCTGTGAAGTTCTCTGTCCTTAGTTCCAGCTGTCAGAGTTTGACAATACCAATATGTAAATGCTGAATTCTTCAAAAGTTTTTACTGTTGCCTGTTTCCTTGCATGCATTAAATAATCTTTAGATAAATTATTCAACTGACAACTTTTTATTTCCATTTTATAGAGGGCTTGACTCCTTTCTATTTGTGTAAATGTTTCTCTCTACAGATGAGAAGAAAATGCAGAGGAATGTATTCTTACTAAGAATAAATATTAATAGTTCGGGATGAGTTTGGCTTGATGGTTGCAACAGAAGAGTATCTGGAAAAAGTTGCCTTACAACGCACCTTTTGTTGTGGATGTTTTCACCGCTTAACATTCACAGTGTGAATTATACTCCATGAGAGACAGGGAGGCTGGTTTCCTTTTGACACCGGCAGTGACTGCTAACGAGCTGATTAACTAAAAGCAGTGGCATCGTTGCTGAGTGAGTCATTAGCATCCTCAGTGAAAGCATTAATGAGGAGGGGAAAAAAACCCCAATTGCTTAGAAAAAAGCACAAAGCACATGATGGAGTATTTTAATTTGTTCAAAAATAGTTTCTGTTCCTCTGCTGGTATAATTAAGGCTTTATTGATTTAGAATGGGAACAGATGAGAACATGAAGGTTTGTGTGCCTGCATCATCTCAGGCACAGCTCATAAGCTTGAACTGAGACCACCAAGAACCATAAACTTTCAGGGGCAAAGGCTCCTTCATGGTACAGGCTGTGGGAGAAATGAGTATCAGCCCCCTCTGAACTGATGTCTACTTCTGTATCAGACTTTTGCAGCATGCCCTTATGGACAATGGGCAGACTTCAAAAGTGTGATTGTTTAATCATGTTCCATATAATTTATTTTTTGTAGGCTTCCAATAAGAACCTACAAGTAACATGCAAAAGAGGCAAAAATCTGTTCCTCTGCATGTAAATGGCAATGGTTATTGGAGTATAACCAAGGAGTTAATCCATAATGTACTAATGTTCCAACAACAAATTTAGTGTATCTGTGTGGAACTTACCTTCAGAAATTCCTCAGACAAAAAGCCATTGAAAACTATGATAAACTAATGTTTTGGAATTACTGAGGTCTCTATTAGGCTCTTAGAAATCCAGACTTGGAATCTAATTTTAATTTTTTAACCTTCAAAAAGTCTGGATCACCATTCTGCTATTATCTGCAGAAGTTCTGTGCAGAAGTTCAGAAATTAAAATTTTTCTGATTGATTCCACTAAACATACTTAAAAAAATAAAACATCTTTTCTAGATCATGCACTTGTGTCTGTGGACACTGAAAGTGACTTGTGTGTTCAACACATCAAGGAATCATAGAATCATAACATTATTTGGGTTGGACAAGACTTTCAAGATCACCCAGTTTCAACTCCCCTGCCATGGGCAGGACACAGACTAGGCCAGGTTACTCAGAAAGGGATCAAAAAATTTGTGACCGAAGAATGAAGGTTTATCCCTGATAGGCTCTGTGTGTCTTGAAACACAGATTCAGAAAAATCACAGAATAATTTAGGTGGACAGGGATCTCCTAAAGTCCCTTCTACTCTGACCTTCTTCTAGAGATCTAGTCAGATTACATTTTCCAAGGGTTGTGTCCAGTCAGGTCATCCAAGGATGGAGGTTCTCCAACCTCCCTAGGCCAGTTCTAATGTTGGACCACCTTCATGCCAAAAAACTGTTATCTAACAGGAATTTCTCTCATGTCTTCTGTCTTCTCAGATCAGACAGTGGCAGACAGCCAGGACATCTCCCTTGAGCCTTCTCTTCTTCATATGCTCTTAAAGAAGTACAGTGCACTTGGACTCCTACAGATCTGCACTGTTTCCTAATATCAGGCAGAGTTCCTTGAAGTAGGTAACCGGACTATGACATTACTCATTTCTTCCCACTTTTCTTTTCTGTTCGTGCCAGGTACCCTGTCTCTCTCAAAAATGCTATTTTAAGAGAATCATGACTTTTAATCTAGTTGTTACCTCACTCAACACACAGGAAATCATAGCAGCCACTGTGCCTGCTGTTCTCACCCTGTATCCACCTGTGTGATGGTGCTCCACTCCTGTGAACAAAGGGTTAACCTTTGCAGAAAGGCCCATGTGAAGTGGGATTTGAGCCCAGCACGAGGTCCAGATTTAAGAAGCCAAAAATCTTGGTATATTAACTACCATACTGTGTGAATCCAGAGGTGCTGAAATCTCAGCACCGAGATATTACAATATTATTTGAGGATACAATGCAAAATAAAAATGAGAGAAAAATGGGAACAATGAAGTGTAGATGGAGACTTGCATCTGTGGAACCTTTTCTTTACTGACCAGCAGCTTGAAATAAAAGGTTGGATAGCCCAACTATTTCCCCCTTGATCCTCAACAGAAATACATTTTTTTACTAGCTATTATAGAATTATGGAATCTAAGGTTGGAAAAGACCTGCAAGATCATCAAGTCCAACCTTTGAGCTAAGTTTAATACTTTAATACCAATTGCAAGGAGATTTGCAGGCGAGTCAAGGCAGAGGTCTTTTTAGGCTTGGTTTTCAAATGTAGTAGAGTGACACGGTAAATGTTTCATGGATTCATGCAGACCCTTCAGGTGCGGCCTTTGAGCAGCATTGCTAATGCTGGAATGTCAGACAACCCAAGCACCTGATCAATTTTTCAGCTCTGGTCCCACACAGCTTAGCTGGATGCCTTGTCCATGTGAATATGGACACCACTGGGAAACCTCCAGGCTTCACTGCATGGGATAAGTTTGCCTTAGGATCTTGATTTCAGTGTAGGTCTTACAGTTGCATGACAAGTAGCTAAACTTAGAGTAGGAGACTGGACTAGGTGACTTCCATCCTAAATTTTACTGTGATTCTGGGAATTGCCAGATTAAATGTTAAGACTTTTCCCCTCCTTCTGAGGTTTTCCATAACTTGATATTGCAAAGGCTGATGATTCAAGGACGTTGAAGGAATGGCTTAGGTCTAATCTTTCCTTAAGTTCTCGAGGCTTTCATGTCTGATCCAACATTCAGATTCACATGGCCGTCATTGGGCCTTTGGGTATCATACTTTTAAGAACTGCTCTATGCAATAACCCAGGTGGAAGTGGCACCTACAGTATTCCTGGAAAGCGGGACATTGCAATATCCAATTTTTAGTCATGTTTATCTCTAGGCCATTAAGTCCTGATGGAATTCATTGGGCTGAGTGAATATCTAAGACCTAGTTCAAGATAATACAACAAAGAAGTGTGATATTTGCAATTCCTCTCTCCATGCAGAATGGTGTAGTTCAAACCAGAAGGCTTGAGGAGCTCTCATTGCTGTTATCCACAACTACATAGGACATGTGGGTCTAACATGGTGCAAACATTAAAGAGAACAATCTTGTTCTTCCTGTCTCAGGTGAGACTTCTAAAAAGCGATTTAGGCAGAAAATAGGACAGGATCCCAGCTGTGCAATTGCCCCTGTTCACCAGATGTGACAGAGTGATTATACAAACCCCAGCAGGTGCCAGAGCAGGAGCAAGGAGGGAAGGAATCTGCCTGAGAAGTGGGATTTGTGAGGCTTTGATTCCCCAGGCAGGAATCCAAGGAGCTTATTAGAGGCAGTGTCAAAAGCCAGGAATGGGTGCTGCTTAGAAGGTTGCAGTGATCAAGGTTTTGAAGATCATATACATTTTAGCAGGCAGTTAATCAATCTATTAAATTACTCTCCTTGTTTGGAATTGACCCTGCTCATTACATAAATCAATAGATAGATAAACAGAATATTTTTCTGAAATTATATTACATAGCATATAGGGCTTTAGGGAAGAAAAGGATCTGTTTCAGTCTTTAAATCTTGCGTCATTTTAGTCAAGTCATATTTTACTGCAAGTTTGTCTTTTAAACTGATGGATATTTTCAAAAATGTAGTAGTTTCCTAATATTTTTTATACCAAACCCTTCAATCTCAAATACTAAAAGCAATGATTTTAGAGAGTGAAAGGAAAAGAAACATCATCACTTCTCTGCCTGACCAGGAGAGTAGTTCATATTGATTAACATTTTTTCCTGAAAGTGTTGCAGACGTCTGGTTACCAGGAACCCTGGAAACCCTGTGCATTTGCACTTTAATTTATCGAGCAGAAGCCTTGCTGTTCCCTTTGTTTAGAAAGGTTTAGATCAGCATTAGCAAGCTGGCAAAATACTTTGCTCTAAATTTTTAGAAGAGTCTATGATAGGTCACATTTCTATGTTGTCATGGTGATGAGAAGTGCAGATGTCAAGTAGAAAGCAGAAAGTGGTGGTATATATGGTGGTTTGGTTATTAGAAGACTTGTTTAAAGCAGCTTTCAGAGGGCTCAGATGTTCTCTTTTCCAACAGATTACTCAGACTCCAGTACCTGGAGGTCCAATCCAGAGACCACCAGACCCAGCAGCCCTCAGGATTTGGTTTCAGTGAACTGTAGATATGGCCATTAATAAGGTATTGATGTGAAACAAATGCATTAGTTTCCTTTTGCACAGAGACAAAACCCTCCTACAGACTGAGGTTCTGCAGCTGCTTGAAGTACCTGTAAATTTAATAAGGACTGGTTTTAGATGGTTGTGTTTGATATAGGGTAAAGGGAGTGCTACTCTTAGCAAAGCTTCTAAAGATATTTCAGAATTAAATTAGAATTAAAAATACAATTTACTTAACCAAAATGTGGAGGAAAAATACAAGCTCACATGCAAATTGCCAATATATAGTACAAAATACGGTGAGTGGCAATTTCCAAAGCAGCCTTGACTCTACTGAAGGTGGGGGGATACCTGCTGCAGGGGAGTGGTGACAGTGATCAGGGTCCTTAACAAGGATGACTACACTGAACCATTCTTCTCTTTCTGTTCTCCCTTTGTTCACATTTATACCTTCTTGATACTGCCTTTGTGCTCACACCACAGAGAGGTTCTCTCACACATGAGCTTGATACATGTCCTTTTGGAACAGGAATATGTGATTTTGGTTTGGATCAGGACTACATGAGCATGTGACATAGGAGGAGAGGCTGATACAGATGGGCTTGCTCAGTCAGGAGAATAGATGGCTTTGGAGGGAGCTGCGTCCTCCAACCAGCCACCTTATGGGTAGTGTTAGGAACCTCACAGCCATGCCTCCTCTTAGAGGTACGTACTGGAAGGACAGGAGACAGCCAACACAAGATGCCACAAGAAAAGTTATGATTGAACATAGGGAGAAAGAAGTTTCACACCAAGTCTTGTCAAGTTCTGGGACAGATGCCAGTGAGGCTGTGCATCCTCAGAGGTACTGAAATTCAGATGGATGCAACCCTGAGATAGCTGCTCTAGCTTTAAAGATAGTCTTTTTCTGTGTGGAAATTAGGAACAAATTAGGAACTTTCAAGTTATTTTATGATTCTGTGTTTTTCTGATTTAAATTAGAGATACAAATCAGTTTGTGATAAGAGAACTAAGACTTCTTCTATGCAATGCAAATGCCCAACGAACATCCTGTTTCACTTTTCTGTTTAGATTTAGTGACATTTTTAAGCCTTTTTGTGTTGACTGGTCATTAACTCCATGACCACACTCCACAGAAATGTAAGTGCATTTAGCTTTAAGTATTGCAGCTTGTTCTCCTTTTTATGTCTGTGAAACTGTTGTTGCTCAGCCAGAGACCCCTGAAATCTGCAACATAGACATTTCTGCCACAGATAAGGCCAGGGACTTCTGTGGGGGACCACTAGCTTAACAATAAATTCATTTGCTCAGCTCAAAACCAGCAGTGGGGAAATGGTGAAAAAGACATCCTCATTCCCATCCCTTTCCCTCCTCTTTAGCTGTTGGCTACTTTCTTTTCCCAATGGGATCCATCCTGCCAAAAGGCCAAAACCTAGAGACAGCTCCAAGAACAGCAGCAGGTATATTTATCTACGTGGCACACAGCTGTGATGATTCTTCAAACAAAGTTCCCTGTCAAGTGTTGTGGTAAGAGAGAGAGAAGCCAAGGCCAGAGGGATTTAGTTGAAGTACAAGTTAATATCTAAGTGTCTAATTAATTTTATTATCCTACAGTCCTCAAGTTTTCCCGGAGTTTTCAGATCCAGTGCTTTTTGACTAAGAATGCATCCAATTACATGACAGTTCAAAATGGTGTGTTCTGGAGGCACACATTTCCTTTCTCCAGCAACAATAGTATTTTATGTGGGCTGTGTTGCCCTGCTGCAGCTCACAGCATGGAGATCTGAGCTTCTTCTCCAGAGCTGTGTTTCCAAAAATAGTGTTCATCACTGAGAATAGAAGAAAGGAAGCATGTATTTCTATCAGAAATCTTGGGGGTGAAAAGTGGGGTTGAAAAGCTCTTACAACAGACTGTATGAGCCAAAGGAACATGTTCTGCATTAGTCTGTGCAGCTGTGAAAAAAAACGAGTAGCCTGAGCTGTCCCAGAAGCCCAAAGAGACACCTGCAGGGACAGTCCAAATCCAGCTAAGCTGATGCTTGGACAAAAACCCAGTGACTGAAAATAATCTGATTGGGCAGGTGCACCAAAAGGAACTGAAAAGGGCTTCAGAGGTCAGAGGCAATAAGTGGAAATCTCATACATTAATTCAAGTATTTTGACCTCTGGCACATTATTTCCAGATAAGTAGAAATCTGACTCATTTCCAAGACATAAAATTCATTTGATAGAATAGCAAAGGGAGTTTTCAAAAAGCAACTTGACTCTAAGTGCTCTGAGGACATTATTTAAAATGTAGTTAGCTGACAATCTGAATGAACTCCTCTGTATATACAATGACATTTTGCTTCATTCAAATATTACCTTTGGTAACCATGATTTTGTCCTAGCCCTTTCAGACGGCATTTGTTCAAAAGACTGAAATGAAACAGTGATCACAGGGATTTCAGTTTAAATAATTTCACTGTGTAGGGAATAGTAGTAAAGCTGTAATTATTCATTGGGTGATGCTCAGCTTCTGAAATGAAGGGAAAACTCCAACTGAGAGTACAGACACGGCAGTGGAATTAGCAATGATGCACTGTGACCTCCATTTTCTGTAATTGTCACAGCTGCTATCACAATTAGGATCATTATTCCATCAGGAGGTAATGCTCCTGATATAGAAGGGAAGGGAGAATGCTTGTCTAATCATTTGGGGGTGACTTGTTCAGAGGTCACAAGTTCTGTTGCAGCTTTGATGCTTCTGCTGCTTGGTGAATATTGCTATTCAATCGCCCATGTCTGTCAAAGGTTTGTATGAAAGAGTTGCTGTTCAAAGTGCAATGAATTTTTGGACCCATATTTTAGGATTCAGCGCCTTAGTTAAAGGGATTGGCAGAAAGGAAAGCAATGACCTGCTAAGGGCCACACTATGGAAGGTGCAAAAGAATTTCACTCATGTCAATGGCCATTTAAAGGAGCAAATCCTTCAATTTTGTTAAGACTTTGGTTCTTAAAAAACAGCTTGAATTTTACACTTGATGAAACACAAGAAGAGGAAATCAGTACTTTGGAGCAAAAATTCTACACTGACTAGCAGCATCCAGCTCACCCATAATGTGCTTCATGAACAACAGGAGAAAGATCTCAATATTGCACTAGAAAACAGATAAACATCGAGTTTAACTTGGGTAACTGCCAACTTCAGTTGTACACCATCTCGTTTTGAAATGTGTATTTCTATATGTTTTTTATTTTAAACTGACCATGTTACAATGGGAGGATGCTAAAGCAAAGCGTCTGCTGTACCTATCAATTACCATCCTCTTAGTGTAATAGAGGGTAATAGACCCTCTTACTATGTCTTTTCTCACCTAGCATACACTTCTACCAACACAGATTAATTTCTGCCTCTTCCACAGAGATACAATAGTGAAGACATTCCTTCATTTTCCAGACTTTGGCTCCAAAGGTGTTAATTTTCTTCACACAGTAACCAATTTTTTCATTTCACTGACTCATTTTTGGCAATCACCTTTAAGAAGAGTGACAACATTAGCAGTTAGGTGCCATATGTGTCTGAGTCTGCCTGGTCTTTGGATGCACTTTGAACAAAATCTGCACTGGCAGTGCACAGTAAGAAGAACATCTTCCTGTAAGGTTTTTTTTTGCTATGATGTAGCTTCATCCTGCAACATTGTGAAGGGCAGCACTAACTCCTCAGAAACAGATGACCATTTGCTTTAGCTTCATGATCAATCTTTCAGTGCACCTGCCAGTGAAATGGATGGGAAGTAATCTTGCAGAAGAAATTTCAACAGAGACCTTCTGTGCCTGTAAATAAGGGCACACAGTATAGATATGAGTGAGAAATATTAACATATAAATTTTAGAGCTTCACCATTCTCCTTTGATATTTTAATGTTGATCTTTTGTCTCCTTGAGACAGTTTACTACTTGCCTTCTCTGTAGTGAATGTTGTGAGCAAATTTCTCTTAGCATGACTTGTGTCAGATAATTTCTGCTTCTTTTATTATCTAGGACAAACAATTTGTGTTGCTTCTAACTTCCTTTGTAGCTTGTGCTTTTTAGACTGTTGGTAATTCCTGTTGCTCTTTGGCTGACTTTCTTTCATTGATCAGTTGTTTCCCTGAAGCACCAAAACTGGAATTGGTTCTACAGTCAGGTCTCACCAGTACTGACTAAAACAAAGGAATTATGTATTACTACAGGTAACAGATACTCCCTTTTTTACTTTTTTTTTTTTTTTATAAGGATGATGATTATTTTTTAACATGCTCTCAGGCTATGATCAACTTTAGGATATTGTGTCTTCTGCAGGGCACCTGCTAACCCTTGTCCCCTACTCTGTACTTGGGCAATTGCATACTTGTGTATAATTTTTCACTTGGCAAATTGCAGTTGGCTCTGTTTCTCTAGAAATTACCTGAAATTTGTAGAGTTCTTTACTATTCTCCTCTTGTAGACCAGAGTGTTTCAGCTCTCCCTGTGCTGGGGTTGCTACCTCTATCCAGTCAGAGAGTCAGGTTTTCTATTCACCTGAAGTTTCCTATGAGGGTGGAGAGCATGTGAGCACCTTGCAGGTATCTGGAAGATACAGATGCAGCTGAGTTTTCTGGTAAGAGGTCTGCTTAGCTTTCCACAAGTGAAGAAAATTGAAGCAGATACCTTCAGCTTCAACAGGAGTTTATCACCCTCCTTTCCCATGCTGGGAAAACCAGAATACCACAATTGTTTTTCCCTGTCCTCCCAGTGAAACCATCAAGGCTGTGGGCCATTACCTTCTCCGAGCTGGAACTGAGCTGCTTGCCAAGTCCCAAATTGAGAGCTGGGTGTCATTTCTAGCCATGAGTGTCCACTAACCAGTAACACCAGCAAGAGTTCAGTGTGGTTGAGAAAATGGTTAAATTCCAGCACCATAGGTTACAAAGCATAGCTTATACATTCTCCTGCCTCTGCATATTATTACTGAGAACCATCAAACTGCCACATTAGATACTTGGAGAAGTGCTGGTCTTAATGCAGCTCATCAATTTTTTGGAAGGCTGTGTTAGAGGAGGTGTCTGCATCTGCATCATGACCTTCTGCAGATCACAGTCCATAAGAATCACTCAATTTCCTTTCAGGAATTCAGAATCAGACCTGATACTTCAGTCTTTCAAAAATAAAATGGTATGTGCTAAGCTGGGAGCCAGAAGCACCAGATGGTACAAGTGCCCAGAGGCACCACAGCTGCAGGGGTTTGCTGTGCAAGAGACCCTGCAGACAGAGAGCCTTGCTGCAGAGACTGTGTCAGTCCAATACAGGGAAAAATGCAACACTGGAGCCATGGGCAGCTGTTTGTAGGTAAGGATGGGTTTTGTGTCTCATTGAGATCACACAAAGCCTTTCCCTAACAGCCAGTGCATGTTTGCTGTCAGCTTGACAGTAGAATTGCTGTGTGTGAGAAACATGTCTAACCCAGCAGGACATCAGCAGGGAGATCAGAGACAATTGCAGTCAGATGGCTCTCAAGAAGGTTGCTTCTCTGTCAGAAGTCAGTAATTTCTTGGAAGTATCTTGGCACTACACTAATTTCAACAGAAAGAATAGAAATTATTCACCATTTTTTTTTCCTCCCTTCCAAAATGAAGTTTTGGTATAATTTTTAAAATGTTGCATACTTGCTAGACAAATTAAAATTGAAATACTTTGTTAAATACAAAACATAATCACTGATAACCTTATGGAGTTTTTTAATTAATGATTTTTCTAAATTTTGATGGTTTGGAGTTACTTTTGACCTCTGGTCAGACTTGGGTTCTGATTTTGTGGCAATCTTTTTGAAATGGGAAACTAATTTACAACACATCATTGAACTGACCAGCTCATCAGGCTTTGTTCCTGATTTGCCTATAAAGCTTAAACTGGAAGTTTCTGTACTTCTTAAAAAATTACATGAATTGTATTTCTGAAAGGTAGAGCACTGATATGATCCTACTGTTCATTCCTGGTATGACTTATATTTGCAAATCTAACAAAACCTTCTCTTTGGCAAGTCTTTAGTGTATTTAAAAATTGCTTCCAAGTAAAAGAAGAAAAACTATGTTACAGTGTCATGTACTGACTTCATATGGATCATGGTGTGAGTGAATCAGATGTCACAATATAATTTTGCAAAAATGTTCAGTGAAGTACCAGTTGCATGCAGGTGGGGCTTTTTACATGATTATGCTGTCTTTAGCAACAGTTGTGTCGTGGAGATCAGCACTTTCCACTGTGCAAGTAATACATACATGCCAGATTGTTAAAATACAATGGCTGCATCTCTGGTTCAAGGCCTGTTATTCCTTTTTCCAGAGCTGGAAATACTGTGCTTGTTGAGCTGAACAGAATTTAGAAGTTAATCTTTAATAAGGTTATCTCTTTCAAAAAAATTGAATCAAAATGGTGAGATTAGCCTGAATTTCATTGTAAAGGGCAAATTTTTTCAAAAGACATGGTGATGTGAACATGCAGTTTGTGCTGTGTACAGAACAGAACACTCAGAGTGTCTTCTCATTTTTCTTTGTAGCTCTTCTTTTCCTCTTGAATCTATTTTAGGTGCTTCAGTGCACAGTTCCCACCCCATGACAGCAAAGGAGTCTTTATGTGGTGTAGGCTAGAACAGACTGCAGAGGGGGAGGATGGTGGATTACTGTAGCTTCATATTACAAGCAAATTTAGCAAGTGCTTTAAAAAGCCAAACTATGAAATAACATAAACTCATGACCAAAAAAAAAAAATCTAGAAATATAAATCTGAGGCTTATTTTATTCTAAGAGGATATTTAAGTTGAGAGCAAAGGACTGATGATAGGTGGAAGAACACACTACTACACTAGTAGGAAAGGTCAACCCAAATGAGTGATTCCTTGGCTGACTCACAGTCCATTACATTAACAGTATTATTGATTAATCTTTAACTAAATCCCCCTTTGGCCTTTTCTTATTTTAAAATATTTTAAAAGTTTAATGAGTTAGCTTAGCTGAGATTAGCTCAGTTGGTTAGAGCATGGTGCTAATAACACCAGGCTGGATCCCTGTATGGGCTATTCACTTAAAATACGGACTTGATAATCCTTTTGGGTCCCTTCCAGAACAGAATATTCTGTGATTTGGGTAAAAGACAGCAGAGGGAAGGCAGGATTCAGACATTATGGCTACTGTGAATGTCAGAGTTCTAGGAATGTCTTAAAGAAAGATTTGAGAGGGATGTAATCCTTTCTTCTCCCTGATACAATCCAGGCAATTGCTAATACAGGCTTCAATTGGATATAAGGAAAAAGTGTCTTCATTGAAAAGGTTGTCAGGCATCCGAAAAGGCTGCCTAGGAAGTTGAGTCACCACCCCCGGCAGTATTTAAAAGAAGAATGGATGTGGCATTTGGGGACATGGTTTAGTGGTGGGCTTGGCACTGCTGAGTTAATGGTTGATCTCAATGGTCTTAGAGGTCTTTTCCAACGATCCCATGAAAGAGTTAGAAAAGCAATAACTGCCTTTGCCATTCAGCAGATGGTGCTCTTCCCTTCTGAAGTGCAGCTCATGTTGCTAATGAATTAGGTGCCTCACTTCAGAAGTGATTTAGGTCTATTGTTCTTCTATCTTTTATGCCACCACTGCTTGGTGTATGTTTGCCAAGATTGTTAACCCCTGTGCCTGAGCCAAGTCAGATTTTATTGTGTTTGCTTCATTTATTTTCTCGCCTGACAAGGACGAGTTGACAATATATAAGGCTTGTGTCTACCAACATTTTACTCTCAGTCCCCAGGAAAGAAGCAATATATGCTTGGTGAATGGACTTGTAATCTCCCCAGAAGTGGATCTACTGGTTTTCCATCTGGATGCAGCATTTTTCTGAGATATCTCTGCCACTCTGGCACCAACACAGACTTTTCTCAGCTCTCTGGTATTTCAGGACCTCCAACTATGCTGGTTGACTCCAAAGGGTCCAAAGGGTGGGTGCATATGTACTGTGGCACCCAACCTGATTAACCTTATTCCTGACCTGTGCTGGGGAAACAACTGGACATTCTCCAGCCTCTACCTGCCATGCTGCTCCTTGGCTCATATCAGAAGAAAAACATGGGTGTTCATAACAATAACAGTAGGTGTTCCTGCCATATCCTTGATTTGGATTTGGTAGAAATGCTGAAGACATACAGGAGCATGCATCTTCTGCTCAAGCTGGAGACAATCTGAGTGATGAAGTTTGAGGAGTTTGGGAGAAAATGGGCATATACTGAAAACAGTTTTCACCATGAGGACAGTCATGCAGGGGTGCACATTGCTTGGAGAGGCTGGGCCAAAGACCTGCTGCAGTCCTTTCCAGCCCAATTGTCCTGCAATACCACAATTCCCTGTTACATCACAGATTCCCTGTTACATTACAGCTTGCTTTAAAAACAGAATCAATCTTGAAAGATTAAAAATTACTGTGGTTATTTTTGACCAAAGGCAGGATTTTATTTCATTCTGCCTTAAAGAATCAGGAGATACTCAGAGAAATATGTACATGGGTGATGTGTTCGTTTGCATTTGGAATAGGGATGAGCCCTACATGGGGAAGAATGAACCTGAGTTACTTCCCTTGTTCACAGTTTGGCCTGGCTTCCTTTACTCGGTTTTCCTACTCATAGACGTAAGGATTCACCAGTGAATTTCATGAATTTGGAACAGTCATGCATCAGGGAAAGGAGAAAGATCAGTCTGGGCTCATGCCAACTTCAGTAGTAGACCCTGGGTTTTCCTTTGAGAAAACATTGCATAGCATGTAGCTGGAAGAAGATCCTGTCGTAGAAATTGAAAATAGCTGTAAATATATAAAATGCTAATGAGACACTTCAGCTTGAGAAATACTGTTGGGTGCTCCTTTAAAAAAATAGAAATGGTCTCATCTTGTTATAAGGAAGGCATTCATCATGTTCAAATTACAAGTTTATAAAGTATGGAGAATCAAGTCTGATTTAAAAAAAAAAAAAAAACAAAAAAACCCAAATATCTTCCCAAACATCCTCCTGTCAATATAATATAAACTTACATAAACTCTGTTTTGGCAGAGTAAATGGTACTGCTCCATGACATATGGCAATGTACCACCATAAAGGGAGATGGATGGCTTAATAAGTACTAACTACATGTTTTAATGGTGTTGTGGGCAAATTAAACTGCTGTTCATACTCATAAAAGTTAAATATACGTAACATCAGCTTTATTTAAAGTAAGTAAGAAATAACTATTTTTTTTCTTCCCACTGTCTTTCCCATCTTGCTGCTGATTTCTGCCACAGAGCTTCTGCTAGCAGCACCTACTCCCAGCTAGACCTGCAGAAATGTTCCCAACACACACTTGTTTTCTATCACAATCTCTTTGGGGTTTGCAGAACAACCCAAAGCAGACCCCTCCAACCTCCACTGAAAGAAGCCAGAAAATCTATGACAATAATTCGGGAGTGATTGCATTGAGGAAGTAATGATGGATATTTGAAATCTTCTGTCTTTGAGGCACTGCTCAACACTGCAATAGAGAAAAAATAATGCTGAAGGAGGGATGTCTCCATCATTACTACAGTTGAAACTGGAACAATCCCATCTCAGACTCTAAAAACATATTTTCACACTTACCACACCTTGCAGATGACAGACAGTGGATCTACCTTTCTGTAGCACAGCATACTCCTACTGAAAAGGCCACCATGCAAGAAGAGGTCCCATGGATGCTGAAGTTCAGACTCTCAGGCTGGATGCAGTCAGGGTTTCATCCTCTAAATGAGTAAGGATTCAGAGAATGCTCAGAGCACCAAGCACATTATTTTCCAAGCTGGTTTGCTCATCCCTATTCAGAGGTAAACATTTAATACAGCTCCTAGTCTAGCAAAAATAGTAAAAGTAGTCATGAAAATCAATATTCATTATGAACTACTTCATACTGAGAACAAAATGTAGCATTGATTTTCAAACGATTATTCAAATGAATCAGCTTTTATTTTGATTTTCTCTTTGCCTCTTATTTGACATGTGGTCTACCATTCTTTACCAGTTAGATTTAGCTGAACAGGATTTTTATAAGCTCTGACTAATCTTGGTAATATGGGAAAAAATTCTACTGTGAACAAGGGGAAAGCAGGCAGCACTAATTATCTCCAGCACAGAAGAACTCTATGTCAAAAAAACTCAACCCTTGAAATACATTTTCCTGTCAAAGTCTGGTTTATAATTATGCTCATCAGTCATGTAAATATTCCAAGTATGTGTCATATAATATGACACATATGAATGTGTCGGTGTCATGTGGATGAAATATACAATCCCTTTTATTTTATTTTTTTTAAATTTTTATTAAGAGCCTTTTCAGAAGTGTATTTATGCTGTTGTGTTGCTGTTGTTCCCTCTCCTGCCAAGCCAGCAGGTGGGGGAGGGCTCCCTGCACACTGCAAAGTTCTGGCAGGAAAACTCAAGCAACCAATAATTTTGAGTTTAAAACTCAGCAAGGCCCTATGTCATCTGTGTTGTCAAAAAGCCTTGACATTAAAATGTTTTCCCTTGTTTTCCTTCCCTTCCCTTGTCTTTTCCTGTAAATGTTCAAAAATCAGACACCATAAACCATCTCAGAAGACTGGTCATTTGAAACAACAATTTTCCCAATGTGTGTTCTGCCAGCTGGGTGCCCCCTCAGGCAGAGCCTTTGCTGGGGGCTGCACCAGGACGACCTACATGGTCCCTGTAGCAGATCAGGGACATGTCCTGCCCACAGGTCTCTGGCTTTCATCCTCTATTTCCCTCCCTGCCCCAGACAGGGAGGGCTGATGTAGCTGAGGGATGGGAGTGATGTCCCATCACCGGGTGGCAGGCGTGCGCATGTCCGAACCATGTCCTGTGCACACTGGAGGGATTGATGGCCTCAAGGCCTTGCAGCAGGAAGGGCTCTTGGACATCTGGAAGTGCTCCCCCTTAGTTCTGATCTGCCACCAGCCCTTCCACAGGCACACCGTGGACAGCACGTACCTAGGAAGCCTTCCCCTCTTCATGTAGAGAAAATCAACCGGGCTCCCACCACCATCAGAAAACTTTTGGGCAGAGGAAGAGCACTGGTTCCTCTTTGAGAGATGAAGGAAAAGAGCAGGTCTGCTTGGTGGCTTTTTTAAGGACACTTTCTTTCATGTTCTCTCTGCCAGCCCCCATACACAATGGCTTGCTAAATGCTCTATGGTATGGCATCTGGTCATTTTGATAAAAAGGAGGCTGATGCCACCAACATTCTCCCAGCTGGTCTTGCAGCAGTAGGTCAGTAAGTGCATCTGGAAAAGGTCCCAAACAGGGAATTACCGGTGTGTATAGCCCAAGCCAGATGAAAGAGGGCAGAAGTAGCAGCATATTTTTCCCCTGAAACCTTCTTCTCTTGGAGCACTTCTTCGTACTTGGTGGGTGAACATATTTCGCAGAAGAATAAAAAAAGGCAAATGTGGTTTTCCCATACATGCTTTCATGACATCATTGAAAGCTATCTGACAAACTTTGGACAGGGTTACTTGAAATTACATGAACTTCTGCAGATACATCAGATTTTATATAGATTTAGTAATAAGGTGATTAAAATCATGCTCATATAAACAGCCATAGTTAAGTCCCCTCTTTTCTGAGGAGCAGTCAATATGGAAAACACTGGGGGTATTTCCTTTTTAACAAACTACCTTATTTCAGTATTACATGCTTTGTCCAAATTAGTAAAATTTTGTCACTGGGAAGCAATTCATATCTCTGATGAAAGAAGAAGGCTTGGTAGTTTGGGCCCACATTTCTGTAAATCTATGTTTTGTATCTTCTAACTTGCAGCTCCTTGGTTTTAGACTCCATACTCCAGCTAAAGTGGTCCTGGTAAAAAAAACTGAGGAAGTCCATCTTCACTGCTCTCTGTTTAAGGCCTCAAACCCAAAGCAGACTAATTTGTGGCCCTGACAATTTCTTTCTGGCTTATGGTAATGCATAGGGCTTCACATAGAGAACTTCGCTTCCATCACTCCTGGTTCTAAATATGCCATTTCCAGACTATTTGAAGGTGAAATCTCCTGATAGTCAAGCTTTCAAGACAAAACAACATCATCATTAATGTTATTTTTAGCTGGGTAAATTAGTTACAAAGGACATCCTCATAGAGGCACTTCCTCTTTCTCCCTAAATTACAACATGGATCTGGCTGAACATTTTGAGAACATCAAGAGATTGACATACCCATACTGTGTATTTTTCACACTTGTCTTTCACAGTCTTCAACAGGGCCTTCAATAATCCAGTCCTACTTTCTCTGAATTCCCTGGATCTGCACAGAAGGAAACCCCTTCTCTCACACTTAGACTAAACACTGGCAGTGTGGGTCAGGATCCTGGATTACTTCCTTTATTGATGTCACTTTCATTGAACTGAGACCAGTAGCTTGACTGGGAGGCAAAAGCTGTGAATATTCTGCACCACTCAAATCTCAGCCACTGACAAATCTGAGCCCTGGAGTGAGTTACCCAAAACAGCCCAGTGGCCAGCCTGTGTGCAGGGACCAGAAGGTGATCCCATCCCACACCAGGCTAAGTCCTCACTGCACCACAATGTCAGGAGATGCTGCCAGGTGCTGCTTTGCTGTCCTTGCCACACAAGGCACACTGGTTTTACCATCACTTGGGCTATTTCAACATTTAATTACTCCCAATAACAGGAAGTGGAGGATATTTAGCATATTGGAATAGAGTTCTGAGTCTGGAGTATGGAACAGCTATAAAGAGCAGTGGCCCTTTGGAACAATGAAGTGCCTTAGGTCTCTAGAAATGAAAGGAATTTATGTCTTTATTGATTATTGTCTTAAATTTTGCAATCAATAAACTAACTGAGCAGAGCCAGTTTGGTCTTCCAGGATTTTATTTCTAATTAGAACTAATGAATAGTCAAGGGAACAAGACAGAAGAGTTATTGACTGAGTCATATAACAGATCTCTAAATAAATAGGCTATTTGCTTCCCTCTGGGAAAGAAGTCAGCAGCATGTCACTCATGGATGGTGTTACACTGACAGGTACAGGGAGTGTTTTCTTATGTAATATTTAATCCTGAAAATGTTTCTTAAGGCACTGTCAGAGCAGAAGTTGAAATCTGTGTAATGTTATATTCCCTTTGAATTCAGAGTAAGAAAAGTTTGCAACTATCTGAATTCACAGTTTGAAGCCTAGGAATGATAGGCTTTGGACAAGAAGGATGTATAACTTTTCCCCAGAAAGGTACACTGTTTCAGAATATCCCAGAGAAGCTTTGTACTTGTGATTAGTTTGAATGATATAGAGACTGCTTTTGAATTCAGGTTCTTTCATTTGTTGTTTGGGTTTGGGTTGTTTTCTTTTTGATACCCTTTGGCTTATGTTCATCTTGCAGAACCCAGTCCCATGCCCTACTAAGTTAAACTGCTGATCCTTCAGAAAGAGAAGATGGTATAAATAGCTGTCAAGAGGGCAGGATAGATAAGTGTGCTATCTGGAATCCCACAGATCCTAATGTCAGGCCAATCCTGCGGCACTGATTCAAGGGAAAAGAAATCCCATTTATGTCAAAATGATTTTTTACTCAGTCAGGTCTAGTCTGACTGTATTTTCAAATCTATGACATATGCATTATGGTCATAAAGGGACAGAAAAACCAAAACAATAGAGCCTACCAATCTTCAAAGACTGTGAAGTGATAACCAGTTTTACACTTCTTACTCAGATGAAATCCATGCAGGTTTTCATGCAAAGATGTCTTTAAGTCTGATCTCTCATGACAAATTCCTAAACCAGAAAGACTGAAGCAGGAGTAAAGGACAGACACCAGTGATGGACTTCAAAGCCAAAGGAGTCCCCTGCTCATCATTTGTGGCTAAACTGCAGCACTCCTGGCACCCCCAGGTGATGCAATGTATGCCATGATAGAATTTTTAAATTCTGCCTCATAGCAGCAAAGATGATGGGTTGTGAGGCAAAAGAACCTCTTTAGTACTTGTTGGAGTTACATTTCACATTCTCAACCAGTGTTTGATTTGATCTTCAGTGTACAATCCTGCATCAGAAAAGGGGGAAGTTCACTATGAATTGTTGATTATTAGCAGCATGGGGCTTTAGGCGCAAGTTCTATTTGCATTTTCTAATGAGCACGACTGCTACTTAATGCTGTACTTTAAGTTAAATACTGGAAACCTCAATGGGTCACACAGCTTTTGCATAGCGAATCCAGAGTCCTTATTTCCTTGGCACAGACATATATTTAATGGGGGTTTTGTTTAATTTTGGTTTTTCTGTTGTTGGGGTTTTTTTGCTGTTGTTGGGGGTTTTTGTTTTGTTGTTGTTGCTGTTGCTTTTTTGGGTTTTCTGTGAAAGTTTAATAGGTTTCTATATGTTAATGATCCCTGAAGAGATCTTTTGGATTTGCTTCCTGCTACATTCATTCTCCATCTGCCTTCTTCTCTGCATCTGCTGCTTGTTAATCTTTAGCTTTGCTGTTGCTCTTGGTTCTGGTAAGGAGATTTTGGAAGGGCATTTCTTCTTTGTCTTTGACCGCAGGTACACAAGCATAGAGGAAATATGAAGGAGGAAACAAGAAAGGGAAATTGTGAAATCCTCAGATTGGAAGAGGAAAGGCAAATAAAGTAGAAAGAAAATTCTCATTCTCAGGTGGAGGAATGTTAATACAGTAGAGCATAACACTGTAAGATACCATATGGTATTTTAAGCTACTTGGGTCTATTTTAAGATATCTCAACCCCAAAGCATTGACAGAACAGTCATTCCTTAGTACCTAAATGTCCCTCCTGCTATTCAGCTACAGACATTTAAAGCTGACAAGATGTTTTCACTGCATGTTATCTTAACCAAGACCTGGGTGCATTTGTTACTCATGGCTATGAGATACCAACATGACAAGCCATGAAAGGGGCTACTAAAGCTGAAGGACTGTGCTGTCATAAGAATATACAGATAGGAACCACACCCCAAGGCCCAGGAAGATCCTTGTGTAGCTACACACCTTGCAGAAGGGGAGATTTAAGTTCAGAGTATGTAGGACACACACACCAAATTCCTGCCCATTTTTTCTTCCCACCTCTTCATCTTTCCTTTTTCTCCATTTCTTTTCACCCCAGTCTGACCTTTTATCACTATTTAGCCCTTCTTTCTTGCTCTATGAGGCAAGAATACACCTGGACTGAAGCAAGTGAGAAAACAGTCAACAAATAAAGAAGTGGAAAGATGAAGAACAGACTTCGTGGGCTGTGTGAATCTCAGTGTGATTGCTTTTTGGTATTTCAGTCTAAAAATTTTGACATCTGATTCTTTGGAATTTGTCTCTTCCCAAAATATCTCCACAAAAAAAAAAAAAAAAGCTGAATTTACATGGCGGGAGTATACCTGGAAAAGCCAGTGAATCCCTTCCTGTCACTGAAGTCATCCTTTCGTCCAAGAAGGAAGGTCTTTTCCTCCTGCAAACACTTCCTAAAAATTATCTGTGGAGAATAGTCACAGAAGTGTATTTAGGGCTAATCTCCTTCAGCTTTGGCCATAAATGTAGTCCCTCAATGTAGCTACCTTCTTGTTTTGGAGCCTGCTGTCCTCCTCTGAGGGACTGCAGAGGTGACAATGGCAGTTTCAGACAGACAGACGTCACCTGTAATTCCTTAAACAAAAATTTTGCTATGAGGAAGCCAATGCAATTTCCTTCTATCACACTTCTATTTGTTAAAAACCCTTGACTTGCCCTTGCAGTTGGTCACAATTATGGATTGAATGGTGCAGCATGCATGGATGTCTGGCACAGTGGCACGCCCAGAGTGCCCAGGGTGGCATTCACCCACCCAGCTGCACCGGCACTGGGATCGCTCTGTCCTTTCTTCCCTGGTGGCAGGGAGCCATGCCCTACCACAAAGCCTCCATTGTTGAAACATAAAGAACAAAACATGCATGTTTAGTCTGATCAGTGCTGGAACAAATCACTTGTACTTATCAGATTGCAAGGTCCTTTCTGGGAACAGAAATCTGGAGTCTGCAGAAAGCTGAAGAAAATCCCCTCAAAGCAAAAGCAAGTCAGGCAATCCAAAATGCAGTGAGATATGTCCACCTCTGAGTCATGGTGTTTCATGAGTTGCTCATTTGTGTAACTAAGTATTACAGAGCTATTGTAATACTTTCATCTCTCTTAGATGGAGACACATCCAGAGATCCGGACCGGAGGAAAGCAACTTTCTTATCATTAAATATTTACCTGAGATACTAATCCTTACTGCCTAAAAATATATTTCTCCCTGTTAGAACGGCAGATGTGAACTAAAAAATTGATACAAGACTAGTCAAACGTCCTCTATTGCACCACATATCCCTGAGAAATTGCCAAAGGGCTGTTTGTGTGGCATTGCTCCCCAGGAAGTTTCTTTCCCTCGCAGCGCTTCAGCATGTGTCATCAACACATCATATTGCTGATGACACATACTTCAAAATGCATGTCAAATACATGTCAAACTGTGACAGAGGTAAAAGTCAAATATATGTCATCTATGTAAGTGGTTGTCCCTTATTTAAATTGCCTGATAGGGAGTGACCAACACATGTATTAGTCCTGAACCTAACCAGGTCTGAAACAAAGCACTTAAGAAAAGGATCACCTGATGCAACTGCTGAGAGCTGCGGTTCAGTGACCTTGCCAGTTTCCTTCAGTCTTGTATTATTTCCAGGTCTCTTCAAACAGCCTTTTGATTGTTACTAACCATCTTCTGCATCTCTAAGCAAGTTATTATATGTTATTTTCCCTTAAGTTCTAATAACACTGAGTTTGGTGCCAAAGGGCCCTCACAGAGAGAGATCAGTCAAATATGTTCCTTGTTGAGCTACAGAAATAATCTGTTTATACCCAGACCCTGTCCAAATAACATTTTGTTCTTCTGGGTGTTTAGCTTATTTAGTGTAACAAGTTCCCTAAAGTAAGTCAAGGTTTCACAGCCTTCCTCTGCCTTTATGTTTAGTGTCCTTAGAGCTTGTCTCCTCAGGGCTTCCTCCCTTCCTTCCTTCCTTCCTTCCTCCCTCCAGAAATGGCATTTTCTGAGTCATTCACCCAACCCTAACCTTGGCTTTTCTCTTTTCAGGTAAATCAAAAGATCCTAAATGCCTGACTGTCATTTAGCTGGGAGTGACAGTACATTTACTTTTCCTATTTCACCCTACCTAACACTCATATTTCTTAATGTGAATATTAGGAGTGCATATTTTTTGGCATTATTTTCAGTGTTCACAAAACAGCCTTTTCAGTAAATACCTCTATTTTTGCTCTACTTATGACAAAAGAAAGAAGTAAAATAAATTAGCAGTTATTGTCTGTTCTTATTTCTCTTCTATTTCTTATTAGTAGTTTTCTTTTTCCTAATTTTTTTCCCAGTGTAGCTCATAGCTTCCCTTCAGCATAGAAAAAATGCTGTGTTTGGATATGCAGGGCATAATCATATAGTTATCAATCCTTCATAATATAAAGGTGCAACTGGACAAAATAGGTGTTCCTGTCTGCACCTGACCCTTTGGCAGTGCTTTCCTCGCTGGCAGAGCAGGGTCAGGGCTGGAGGAAGCATTTAAGCAGGAATCACAGCCCATGCAGGCCACTTGTTTGATGACAGAGCCCATGCAGTACCTGAGCTCCCCTTCTGCTTTTACCAGGACACATCCATGCCTGGAATACAGGAGAAATAGCAAAAACCAAATCACAACAGTGTGACCCAGATACTGCCCAGTCCACAGGCTCTGTATTCCAACAGATCCCAGCATACTGCAGCCTTTGCCAGACCCATTTCCAAAAATAAGGAGGATGGAATTGAGATGGGAAGTCAACCAGGGAAGCCAGGGTGCCAGGAAGCTGCTATAGAGCTGTGCCTTGGGTAGCTCCTCATATCTCCATATCCTTTCCATGGTCCCTGGGCTGCATCCGTATGGAACACGAGGGCTGTGGGACACAGCCTGTGAACATTAAGATGAGATACCTGAGATATTTATCAATCATGGGGGTGAATTGTGGAATGATAACCAGTGGGACTGGTTGCATTCAATGTCTGCAAGCTGGGAAGGAAACAGAAGTGTTTGGGCAGTTTGATGGGAGAATCTGGAATGACAGCAAGAGTTGATATAGTCAGAATTCATAAAAGAAACGTGACACTAGTAGCACTGTCTTCCTTTGAGAATTAGGAAAATTAGGAAGGAAAAGCTGTCAAATTAAAAGGACAGAGTAAGCATGGTTAAGAAAGGAAGCAAAAAGTCATGAAAGAATCAATCTTAGTAAAATTATTGAGAAAAACACTGAAAAACTTGGGCACATTTAGTCTATACAAGATCTACAGAACAATGATAAAGGGTCAAAAATAGGCTGACTGCACTGGTCAAGACAACATCAAACCGAGTAATTTTGTCAATAGTGAAGATTCATAGGTCCAGAAAAAATTACATTTTCAGCTTTTACTAACTGACACTCCTTTACATGTATTAAGGTCTTCCTTGACAAAAGCTGTTATTTCATCATCTGTGAGCCAGCCGAGGTTAATGGTCCCTTTACAGCTGCAGGTAGGGGAGAACGCCCTGAAAGAAACTAAGGACACAGGAGGGCAACATCCAAGCTGGGACATGGGTTAAAGGGCAGGTGTTGAATGAAAGGAGATTCAGCAGTTCTCATATTCTACACCCTTTTCCAATTTTCCCCATGCTTTTGTGCTCATTGTGCCACTATTGCCCGTGGCAACGTGGGTGTCTGGGCTGAGGAGCGTGTCTGGCTTCTTCAGCTGCAGCAACAATTTCTGCTGCCTACTAACCTGATTTGTGCTTGAACCAGTAACCCAGAGCTGGGAGGCTGCCTAGCTCATTAAAAATTCCCTGAGCGAGTTTTCTGACCCAATTCCAAAACAACAGAGTAGCTTTTTAAGTTGGTTTTTGGAATTCATGTCATAAAAGATTCAGGCAACTTATGGATTATTTATTCACGCAGGGGATTTTAAATTGCTGCTTTATTTAGAAAAAATGCATCTGATTTTCAGCCTGTCTTTGTCTTACAACTATTCAGGCAGCTACTAAAGGAGCAGGTAGAAAGGGAAAGGAAGAAACTGGGACAAGGTCTTAGGCATGACTACAAGGACCCAACAAACCCAGTTCTAGTGCCAAATCATTTCAATGAAAGAGCTGAGTTTACTTTCTACATGCCTGTGAAGGGCAAAAGGGCACATTTAATACCTCAGCTACTTTGTTTGATTCTTTCTGTATAAAGGACCAACCCCATTCTCCATGTATTTTGGATTCATCAGAAAAAATAATCATACCCATATCTGCCTGTCTAGCATGTCCTTCATTCCAGCGTCAGACCCACAACAGATGTCACCTGGGACTGGGCCACTGAAGTCACACCAGCCGCTCTGATTCATACCAGCTTCAGCTCTACTCCACACTCTCTTAATGGAAATGAACTCAGGCTCACAGCTTTACCAAAGCTAATGTGCTTGGCTTCAGGCTCTAGCTAGGAGCCCCCACTTCTGCAATTGTGTTGTATGTCAAATCCCTTTTGAAGAAACTGAAGGTAAAAATAGAAAAGCAGTGTTGATGTTGTTGCAGATGAATCTCAGGCAGGCAACAGCCTCTATCCATGACCTTCAGGCAGAGAAAGTTTGTTTTTCTAGGAAATCTCTGTAGAACTTGAACTCTTCAGTAGATGTAAGGTGTCTCTTCTAGAACCAGAGTAAGAAACAGGACAACAAGCTGTAGTTTCTATCCCTTCCAGCACTGGTTAGTGAAGAACTAAAGTGGGACAAAAAGGAACAGAGTGTAGAGATACAGGACTTTTACACCCCCACAGAAAGGTTGGAAGCACAGAGAACAGGAGCTCAGGAAAGCAACAGCAATGAGTATGATGAAAGGAATTTGGGTGCTACACAGGGACACCAAAAGTGATGTTGTCAGGGTGGGGCCCCCAGCCATTCTCTCTGCAGCATCACAACCTCCCCAACATACTCTTTTCCTGCTCTCCGGGTACCAGACTCCATTCTCTTCCCTCTGGAAAAATCTTGTCTGACCTTGGAGATCAAAACATTTAGTTTCTAAAGTTTTCAGCAAAGGAAAGCAAAGGAGCTGTGCAGTGAACCCAAACACAGCAGCTTCCCAGATGACAAAAAGGCAGATGTCTCCACACACCAATCCAGTCAATGTCACATTATATCTTGGACAAATATCCATTGCTACACCCGTGGAAAAACCCTCAGGTAATCAGTTGCATCTTGCCAATCTTCCCTGGCAAGACAAATAAAAGAGACCATGCAATTATAAGTTCAATAACCTGAAATGAATCCAGGTAGAAAACTCTATAGCTGATCCAAGAGACAACTAATAAAAAATTTAAAGAAAGTGGTATATTTAACGCTGACCAAAGTGCAATTATGAAAAAGTAACTTGTTATCTGTTGATAATATTGCGAGATTGATTGTAAAATCCAGCTGAGGTTATTGTAACAGACCCTGCAGGGTGTATGATGTGGCACAGCATGGCATTTTGATTAAGAGGCAGAGTGGGTTAAAAATTTGCTGGTAGGTCTCAAAATATAAGGGGGACTTTTGATTACATGGTTACATTTCAGGTGGTTCCCACAGAGATAAATTTTTAACATTATTTCATTTAAAACTCTTCAGTTACAACCTGGAGAAATGCAGTCATCTGCAAATGTTAAAAGAAATAAAAGGTGCACAAATCAATTATGAAGAAAAGAGGTCTCTGATACAGAGCAATACAAACCTGTCAGTAAATAAGACACAAGTAAATTATATATATTTGAGTGTGGCCTGTAATGGAAATATCTCTGTACAAAAACTGCAAGCTGAGTTCTGGGGAAGGCTGTAGTGGAGGCTGGAGGTCCTGGCACATCACCTGCTGAGCAGGAGTTCAGAATGATGATGGTAAAACCACACACTCTCATCTCTCCTATATCCTGATCATAACAGTACAAAGCAAAAGGAACAGAGAAGTTTGTGTCATTCCCACAGGAAGGGAAAGTCCCATCCAATGCATACAAATTCAAGAAAGATGTTGATGAAACTGGAGAAGATTTGGGAAGGGGCCACAGAAAATTACTGAGGGACTGAAAAACATGTCTCTTGAGAAAGAAAACAAGGGATCTAATCTATTTAGTTTACGCAGGTGTATGTTGGCCAGGGAGCTGTTTGCTTTTAAAACATGGGGAAGAAAGATATGATAGTCTTCACACAAAAACAAATACAAAAGATGGGAAATTGAGCTGGCCAGACACAGGGTACTTTACACATGCTTTCCTAGGTATAGCAAAACCTTTGCCTCTTTCAGTTCCACTCCTTGTTTTTCCTCTTCCTCTCCCACTCAGGCAAATTTAAAATATCTTTACCATGTTTGTCCAGTTTCAACCAGCACTACTGGGATGAGGCAGTGGGACAGTAGAAATCTCAGAGACATGCCAAGTCCATAAGTGTCCTGACACCCAGCAAAGGGGCAGAGCACTGTGTTGAGTTGTGTCCTTGCTCAGAGGAGAGCCGCTGTGATTGTGAGTCAGTGTCTAGCACAGACACCAGCTGGTCAGTGCTCACACACACACATACTGCTCAGTTAGCCAGTACATGATGCATTTGGCTCAGAATAGATTTTTCTAAAAGCTTGAGTGTAGCAAAGACTGAATCAGAGCAATCCTGTGGTCTGTCTATTATAGAAGATCAAAGTAGATATGTGTGGTAACTTTCCTGGCCTCACTCTCTCTCAGTCCCTGACCATTAGACTCAAAATCCAAGACAGTGCCAGCACTAGCAGGTAGGTGATACAAGGGAAAGAACAAGGTGTTGGAGAATCCAGGATGTAAAGGAGGTTTGAGCCAGGCGTGAAACACTTGTGCTGCAGACTGTCAGCCAAATCTGCAAGCAAATGTGATTCCCAGCCCCCAGCACAGTGAACGGGTGCTTCAGTGACACCAATCTTTGAGCTGGCCCATTTAGCAGTAACTTAGGTGTAACTACAGCACCTACAGTTACACCTTTCAGTGTCCAAGGGGCTTGTCCTACCAGAGTCCCATACTGTAAGCAAGTGATTCTCCCTAGAGCACTTCATTTATCCCGAATATTTCTCCTGGAAAGCAAGCTGCACAGGAGGAAGGAAGCACCCTGGGTGCTGGGGCTGTGGGGTGACTTGGTGAGGAGCTGGCCCTCTGGGTGCTCCACAGCCAGACTCTTTCAAGAGAGGCAAAGTTTCAGTTTGCACGACCTCCTTCACCAGGAAACAGCATCCAGCACTCACTCTGAACACAGTGAGAGGTAATTTAAGACTGTCACTGACAGATTTATTCAATTTCCTTTTCAGATAAGTGCTTAGTAAATAGAATTGAGGGACTTGGACTGGGACTGCCATAGGTGCAGTGACAGACAGGCTTTACTCGAGTACACATGTGTGACTTTGGTGCTCAGGCTCTGGATTACAGCCATCCAAAAGCCTGGCTTTGCAGCAATATGTTGACTCATGTATTCTCCATGCATGAAATGGGGAAATTGTAGTTTTGAGTGGACCTCTTCCACCTTTGATCTCCTCGCTTGAGCCATTAATGGAAAATCAAAACTGTCACCTGAAGCCATAGACAGTGATGGAAAAAAATAGTTCAGGTATTGCTGCTTCTGAATTCATGGTGGCACCTACACTCCTGCACTTTGTAACCAGTCTTGCACAGCTCCACGAAGAAAAGCCATGTATAGCCCAGTTTTCCAGCCACTACTCCAGAAATGCAATCCTGGAGAGGCTGGAGCGAGATGAGCCCAGTGCAGAAAGATATCAGCTCAGGTTCAGGCTAAGATGTAAACTGTCCATTTTTGCACAGTGTAACAACTCAGCTGATAAGGTAGCTCTTATTGCCAAAAAAACAGCTTAGCCCTGAAGCGTGTCAGGGTGGTTTTGTGTGACCTGTTTTCTGGAATGTATTTTTTCCTATAAATGTCCACAAATGAATAGGAATTAGGAACATTGCAAGAAGTTGTCTATTGCACTTGAAACACAGGAAGTTCACAGGGTGGGTGGACAGGTGGGTAGGACAGTTTCTCCAAGTCTCTGGAGCAACCAACTCACCCCTACTAGCACAGGCGCCTGCAGGATGCTGGGACCTTTGGGATGAACTTGGGGTGCAGCCCAAATTCTCCCTGTTGCTGCAAAGCCTTAGCTGCTCTGTTGTTTGGGTGACACCCCAGAGCCACAGTACAACCAAACCTTGTTTCAAAACCTCATCAGCCTACAAATTGGGGTGCACAGACACCTTACAGAAGACTTGTGGCTACCTCTCCTGCTGCTGCTGCTCCTCTCAGGCTGCCCTTCTGCAGACACAAAACTGAAGGTGTTGCTGACTCTTCCTAAAAAACCTGCAGTTCAAAAGGCTTCATGTCATCCTAGTAAGCATAAGATAAAAAGAAGAGTTCCGTTTTTGTGCATGGAGAAGAGGATGCTCATAATGCTCGTTCAGGAAAGAAAGAAAAAAGCTCTGCTGGAGACACCTCTAGGCGCTAGAAATCTCTTAATAGCAGTATATCTTCCTGAAGCAACATGGTCAATCAATAGTGTAACAGAGTTAAATATCACACTAACTTCCTTCATATCTACTTCCTTATGGTCCTAACCTTTATTCTTCCATCTATGTTACTTGCCTCCTGTGTTTCTTTCTCTTTCTGAGCCTATTCTGCCTTCCCTGACCAATGCCAACATGTTCTCATCAGTAAATACCAGCTGCTGTTTAGAAGTCAGTGATGAATTGGAGGAGGGAAAAGCTGTAGCCAGATTTCCTCTGCTGGTTAAAAGGCACTAAATGTGACCCTAGACTGATGCTCCAGGGCTCCCTATTGGCCGAGGAAAATGTGTGGAAGGGGAAAGGCTGTGGGTCTGCCTGTTGCTCACAGTTGGGCTGGGATCAGGCTCTCTGTGAATTGCGTATTGCAGAGAAGGGGAGATTTGCTTAGAAAGCAGCCATGCTTCCCCATGCTCAGCCCAAAGGACACATCTCTTTCTGCCCTGACGTGTGTTAGTGAGGGATAGGACCAGACCTCTCTGACCTTTGCTCAAATTTGCATCTTATTAACAATATGGCCTTGTTAAATTTCATTGGCTTGATCTTAACAAATACATGTAATTGGCTTCAGAAGGCTCTGGAGAAGGGGCTTTTATTGGATTTGAGCTGTACAGCATAAAGGAGCTGCTTTTCACTTTGGCAGGATGGACAACACTGATAGCTATTCCACTCAACAAGTTCTGCCAGCATTTAAGGATTCAGATACTCAATGGGGATTTATTATTTAGTCAAAAGCAGAGACAAAATTAGCAAAGATAAAACAGAATTTACAACAGCTATGTGCACAGCTCTATCAGACAGGCTTTTTGCTCAGAGCTTAACCTACAAATATGCCATGTAGTCCCGCTTTTCATTGCAGAACAAGCATGTGGTGTCTTTATAGTGGCAAGATCTAGCATAAGAATAAAGTCTGGTTTGCATTCTTTTTCAGTCACACTGATACAAACATACAGAGATGTCTGTAACTGTGCTTAAAGTGAAGAGCTACAAAAACTGCCATGTATATTTTTTTCTAGACTCCCAGAACCTGTGAGTCAATCACCACTAATTATGCATAGGAAGTCCCAGATAACCTTGTCAAAATTTCATTACAAGCACTGTGTAAAAATTGTGCAGAAGTTCAGGTAGTATACAGAAATACAATATTTGACATGTTTAAAAACTGCTGGTTAAATGCAAAGGAGTTTCCCAGCCAGCATTCATTAGTCTAAAATATGTTTGTGTTTTCTCCTGCTATTAAAATAATATTTTCCTTTTCTAATTTTCATTTCTTCTAGTTGAACAGAGCACCACCGCACAGCAAAACCAGTCCTCTCCTGCTATCCTAAGGGCTTGCAGTGAGCATGGCCCCTGAGACCTGTGGGTGCATGAGAGTGACAGTCCCCATGAGCTCCCCTGTCCCTGTGGGTGCTGCTCACCCCAAGACGTATCATGACAAAAATGGGATGGCATTAACTTAGAGGGTATCTCCATCCACTTGACGGACAGCTGTGCAAGGAAGAAGACTTGCTCTGCCAGCTTCCCAAATGAGGCAAACAGAGAGGCAGCTCCCAGCTCAGCAGCTCTGGAGCTGGGTTAGGAGGCTGTGAGGGGACTGCCCTGGGCTGTAGCCAAAGGTACTCAGAAGTAGTCAGCTTTGCAGGCTGCTTGGATCATTTCCTCCTTTTTTGCTTTTCCTTGGTGCTAAGTACCATCCCTAAATAGCTTAATGAGGCTGAGTCCAAAAACTCTGCTATTCATTTAGCTGAAAAACGTGCCAGCTTGACAAACCAATGGTATTTTAATTGAATAAGCTATTTGGATATCAAGGCTTGGATAAACAGATTTTTAATAGAAAATATGCATAAAATAATTTATGTTCAGTGTTCATGTATATTTCTCCTACCTTCTACATAGAGATGTGTGTATATTACAGTTAATATATATTTTGATATTTGTTCATATGCATATTTGGGATAAAATAAAGGAGTGCAATTAGTTTCTGAGTATGCATTTACTGTAGATATTCTGCAGCACTTTTTTCCATCAAAAGTACAATTATTTCACATGTTCACTACAGAAAAGGCATGAGCATTTGTCTGCATTTTTCTGTGCTTGGATAACCTTACCAATGGTATTGTTCTGGAAGGGATGTATACAATTTCTTAAGATTGTTTTTTTGTCATGGAGAAACAGAAACTGAACATTTCCTGTATTTATTCTTTTGAACGATGATGGTGAAATTCAGAAATCAGCAAAGATACTATTTAATTACTTATTGAGGACTGACATGTTAAAGTAGAGCATCATCACAGTAAAAGCAATAGTAGTGGTAAAAAATATTGATAACAAGAGCAAAGATAATGTTTAACAAATAATGCAGGGAGTCTTGGGGATCCCTGCAGTGTGATAGAGGGTGCTGTATCTCACTGCCCGGGGACAACATACCCTGTCATATGGCTGCTCTGCCAGGAGAAGGGAGACAGTGAAACTCTGGTTTGCCAGGACTTCCTCCTGTGACTTCAGGGGAAAAAAATCTCATCTTCTACATTTTCTCAGTGAATTTTTGAAGAGCCATGAGTTTCATACCTTACATTGTCCATGTTCATACCACTACTTCAGGAGTGTAAATGTGACTCTGCCTTGTTCCTCCATCAGCTCTAAGAGATCCAGGGTTTTACTCCTGATTTTTAATTTTCCTCATCTTGAGACTTTGAATCCAAGACTCGAATGACACTTTTTTTTTTTTTTTAAACCATTTCAGTGTTTCATTAATGATGGTTTCTTCTCTTACTATATTCAGGACAATTGACTGCCTGGGATAGGCACCTATTACAACATGCAATGGAAAACCACCCAGTACAAGCTATGCTTCGACAGGGGATCTCCATGACTGCACTCCCATTGCTTGGCTCAAGGTTCTGCTCTGCCATCCCTGGAAGCTGATTAAGAGTGGGCTAGTGTCAGAAAAGGTGATTTCATCTTTCCTCATCACCTTTCAGCCTGCCACTGGCCCTGTGTTGCTGTGCTGTGCCTGAAACTGGTACAGTGTTCACAGAGCTGTGCAATGAGCAGGATCCCACAGATTATCTGCCTCAAAGCTGAACTTTCCTTTTCTAACTGCCAGTGAGAGGTTCATTTCCAGCAGCTGACCGCACAAAGGAAGGGTTGGGTCAAGAGAGACCCATTAAAGAGAGTAAGGAGAAGCTAGTGACAAGCAGTTTAGTCAAAAACAGCTCATGTATTGATTTTAAGAGACCAAGAGAAGATAACACCCTTTCAGAGCATGCTTTGCAATTGGTAGTATTGTTAAAAGGCATTTCACTCTCTTTTGCACTTGCAAAATATGCTATTAAATAAACTACTAAATGTACCATAAAATCATTGACTCTGTTTTTCTACACTTTACTGTTCTTCAATTCTCAAATAAAGCACAAAAGAGAAGACAGGGAGGGAACTAAGGAAGAGAAAGATAAGATAAGGGAATTTAAAAATGGGTCTTTGGCCTGAAAAGCAATGGTGAGAATTTTCTCTTTAGTTTATGGAAATTACAGTCTGCTGCCTAGATAGAGATAACTCTGCAATGCAACTTCATTCTTGCTGAGCTTTTCTTTCCTTTAATCCCGCTGACTAGAAACAGTCTATTTCTGTGCTGTAAGCATCTTGTACTTCAACTGAAAAGCTTTAATTTAATTTTTCTAGACAGGAATCATCTTGAGATTCCTATGTGTGACTACTGCTTTCTGGCTCCATGGAGAGAATAAAATTTATAAGTCAGGTACTGCAGTTTGTCTGCATTTCATCTGCTGGAAAGGGAGAATGAGAACGATTCCTTGTGGAGATTCATCTAATAACAAAATTATAAATGAGATGCTTGCATGGCAGCAGCAGTTGTGAGATGAGGAATGCAATGTGGACTACAAAAATGCATAGCTAGCTCATAAACTAGTCATAGCTGGCTTAATTTCACTGAAGTTGCAGGAATTGTTCTTGTATTTTCTTCCTGCTGAAGAGCAGAAAAGAGCTTGCATCAAAAACAGAGCAAGACGTATTTCACGGAGAATTAGATATTGGGCTGATGTGCAAGGAAGAGAAAAAAGAGAAGACTGTAGATAGTTTTTCTCAGTTGTAGGGAATTACTGACACAGACTGATACACCACAGACAACTGATTTAAACCCCTCAATATCTCTGCAGGAAAAGATGTAGAAATTGCCAACAATTGTGAAAGGGCTGGCAAGAAAAAATGCTGCAACGCTGCAAGAAGCACTTCATTATGCAGCCCTAGAGCCATGGTCATCTGTACAATAAGAAAACAAGTTGATTGTTTTTGCACTGCCTCTATGGATTTGAAAAGGCTCTGACCATGGCTCATGGGTCCCAGCAGGGCTTTCCCTGCTGCAATCCAGTGGCTGCAGTCAGTATGAATCCATCCACCACAAAACAGCCTTGCTCCCCCTGTGATACATTTGTCAATTTTTAATCTCCAGTGTTAGATATAATTTTTCTCAGATGTCCGTTTAGTTTTCACATGTGGGTTTTTCTTCTTGTTGTCTTTCCTGTGTTTCTGTCATAAAGGCAGAAAGTCCCTTTGCTCTCTGCAGCACTTGGTGCAGAGCTTTCAGAAGGTGTAAATCATGGCAACAGTGGCCCAGTGCAATGCCAATTATGGGTATGATGGATTTGTCAGCAGCAGGTCACGCACCTATTTCTGTAATGTTTGTTGTAAAATAACAGATGCTGGCCATGCCATCACATTTTATGATTGGTGTCAGGGTTGTTTATAAGAGTGAGAGAGCAGAGCAGCCAGACAGTGGCTCCCACCTGTGGCTGCACCAAAAAGCAGGGAAGCAACATCAAGAAACCAAAGGGACAGAAAATTATGTTCTCTCTTTAAATCTTTTGCAAATTTCCACATGCAGTAGAACAGCGGCCATTTGACAAGAAGCAGAGCGGTATCTGTAGCCAGAGCAGCAAGCTAGGACCCAGATAATGACATGGGTTTCTGCCTCATGTAAACTGCTAGTGCATGACTAAAGTGAAGTGAGAAGCAGGATTTTTAGACCATCCCTCCCCTAGCATTTGTTAATGTGAAATTAGACCAGTGATGCCGAAACTATTTTGATCGGGCAGTAAAAGGATTTTGAGCATCTCCCCTCAGTATTTATTT
>PYHW01010133.1:1260361-1320646 GCA_013186435.1 Turdus rufiventris | reverse complement strand
TTTTTTTTTTTTTTTTTTTTTTTTCTTTTAGGGGTATTGTTTTATGGAGGCTCCATGGGAAATCAAATTATGGTTATTCCCTCTGCAAGATGCTAAAGGTGCTTGGCTGTGCTCTGTGCCAGGGCTGTCCCTCACCCACTCAGCTCTGGAAGAGGCAGCCCTCACCATGGTTTCAGGATCCAGTGGATGAGAAGCATCTGGTTATCTTCAGGAGCAAGGGTTTTTAATTTCTTTCTCAGAATATTTTGTGCCAAATTATGGTTTCTGTGAGGGTTATAAAATAAATCTCGCAAAGACCAGAAGTTTCTCATGCATTTAGTAGGATTTGAGCACCACTAGGACTGTGGCTAATGGTGATAACTGAGGAGTTTTGTTGCTTGCAACTTTGACTGGGCTTGTGGTCTGTCATTCAGATGAGGCCTTGGGCTTTATTTGGTGTTTGAATCAAACAAACCAAAGCATTCAAAGCCCCCCCACTGGAGACCTCAGTCTGCAGGAGGCTGAGCTAGGAAGGAGGCTGGGATGACTTGTGTCAAAAGCCTTTTCTCACCTTTCACAGTCTGAGTGCTGTGATGTACCTCAGGGTACATCTGACGTACCTTCTGTAAGCTGATCACAAATTTAGGGTTGAACCCCATGGGGGAAGAGGACTAATGGCCTCACCAGATATCCACACCTGCAATCCCCATAGCTGCTGGTGTCCTCGAAAATCCAATAACAAACTCAGGCTGTTTGCTCTGGTCTGTAGCAACTGAGAGGTTATGAAAGAGGCTTCCTTCAATTACAGCCCATCTTTTCTCTCTTTTCTCACATGTAATTCTTTGCCTGGATGGATTTAAGGCAGGGTGCTGGAAAATCAATAGCCTCAGGAACTAAAGTCATTGTTGGCATTTATATAAACTCCAGTCTAGAGAAGGAAAGGAGCTGAAAGTATTAGTCAAGGTTTTTGTTCTTTCCCTTTCTTGCTTTTCCTCAGTGTTTTACTCAGGCCAGGTTAGGATTTCTTCTAACTGGAAGTTCAGAAGCCTGCATCTCTGGGAAGGCAGGTTGCTCCTGAGTGGGGCTGGCCAGGGGAAGATTCCCCATTCTACTTGTAATCAGAATCCTTTGTCTGCTGGAGTAACAACTGGTTCCCTCCTTATTTATTCCAGGTTAGTACTGGAGTTATTTACATCTTTTCCTGGAGTTAGGTATACCTGGAAACATTGCAGAACACCTAAGCCCTCTCTATGACCTCTTTAAAGCAACTTCTGTACCAAGGCAAAGCTAATTGGCTGTGCTGCTCAGCCTGTTAGAAAATAACAAGGCAAAGCTGCTCCTGTTGATGCTAAGATTCAGAAAATATGCCTTGAAACTATTTTCCAGGAGAAGTTTCATTTTTCCTTCTTAAGGAGTATTTATGACAGGAGTTAAATTTGTAAAAAGAAAAATGCTTTTCTTTGGCAGAGCTATATTCATTCAGTGTCTCAGAAAAGCAGTTTTAGTGGAAGACACTTAGGTAACACTTCAGTTTGGCTGGCTAGTTTCCTAAGCAGTCAGCTTAATTTCTTGATCATAATGGTGAAATTATAAACTTTGCTATTACTACATAAAGAACAGGCAAGATTCAGTCTCTTTGGATTTTAAAGCAGCTGTAAGAGAGTAATATTCCTTACGTTTAACAGCTTTTAGGGATACCCGTTTTAATGGCGGCATCATTAAAGAGGGTATGTTTTAGGTGAAAATGTCAAACTCTGAAATTCTCTCAGAATGTCCTATTTGTCCTCTGTTTATAGCATTTTTTATGGCATATGTTCATAATTCATGGAGAAAAAAATTATGGTTAAAATTCTACTACTTCCTGCATAAACGCAGTTTATTGACCTACCTAAAGCCTTTTCTTTCCATTTTTTTTATTAGCTTACCCACGTGTTCAGTTGGATGTTGAGGGTCAGAAATTCCTGATCCAAAGCATAACTTCTTTTTTGTACAACCTAAAGTGCCCTGAGTCCACTGAAAATTTAGGAAGGAGAAAACAGAATTAACAAACAGTGTATTGTTTTTCAGGAGCACAGAATATGCCTGGACCAGCAAGTCAGGTAGTACACAATAGAGTAAGTTTTGCTACCAGTTATGTTTTGGGACTATTTCCACTATGCAGAGGCTTGCCAGCAGAAAAAAAAAAAAAAAAAAAGGATGAATAGTGACTGTGATTTCTGTCAGGAGATGTGTTCTCAATGGCATTTTACATCCAGAAATGCACAAATACTTCATGTGCTTCAGCTCTTACAGTACTACTTGCACCTAAAGATGGAGAAATGAAGGAATCAGAGGCATTGCCTCAAGTGCGCTGCTCTGAATTCCAGTTTCTGTTCATCCCTCCAGAAGTCAAAAAGGCAAATGGAGAAAACAGCTTGTAGGCACACAAACAATGTCCTGGTTTTGACAACTGCCACGTGCTGCCAGACACTCAGCCTGGTGCATTTGCAACCATCTGACGTGTGTGACACAATGCCAGTTCTGCAGTCCTGCCCCTCTAGTTACAGCACCACTCCCTGGAGCTTTAAAAGTATTGGTTTTGGTGACAACACATGCAGACAGAAGTGCCAGAAATGTCAGTGATTTTTCTGATCACTTTTTGGGGTTTCTTTTCCCTTCTTTGCTCTTGTCTGTGCCTTAAAAACAGAACAGATTAAGGGCTAACTGTATGGAATTGGAGCCTAAGTAAAATATGTTGGTTTTTTCCTTGAAAACTTCTAATTCTACTTCCACATTATCATGCAGTTCTGTGTTTGAATCTAGCTGCAATAAACAAGAACTTACTGTAAAGCCATCAATATTCTACTCAAACTGGGCCTGGAGGAAGAAAAGGGCCCGATGAGTCATTAACATCCACAGTGCCAGCAGAATTTATACTGTCTGATGATCCATCTTCCACAGTCTGCTCTCAGCATTGTTGTATTTCTTATCCTGCCTTCCATTTCCCATGTTATTGAAGCCTTTCTTGGAAGAGGCCCAGCTCTCCCCCAGGAAGTCAGCTTTGTGGTACCAGATACACCAACATAGCCTTCAGAGTATTGTGGACTCATTCCAAATGTAATGAAGCTTCTTCCACTGTTGCATTTACAACAGATACTGAGGGATTTTGGTTAACAAGGACCCTGCTGGCCATGCTGGCTGCAAACTGCTCACACCTGGAGAATAAATAAAAACATTGTGGCCTCCCCAGCCTATAGGTACAGCTGGTTATTTTCATCAATTCAGCATCTCCCATTAAAAAAAAAAAATCACACACAGTGCCCCAGGGAATTCAGTTTCATTTGTAAATCTGGGGATTAGCCCACTGTAAATACACCAGACACAGCAGTCAAGCTAGATGTTGAAAGGCGATGCTGTACCATTACTGCATTAATTCACCAAGCTCATCAGGATTTTAATCACCAGATCCAGGTGGCTTTTCAGAACCATGGGATTATTAAAGCTCAGTGGGATTCCTTATATCTATTTCCACTTTATTCAGGAAACAAATATTTTGCAGCAACAATAGATTTGTTTCCTACAGCTGTCAAATGTTGACAGCAATACATACTAATGTCTCTGAGGAGGAGCTATTCCTCCTATCGGGAGTGCAAAGGGCATCTCAGAACTGAAGCCTGCAGTTCAGCAAGGCTGAGAAGCAGATTCTGACATTAGGAAATTAAAAACTAACTCATGTTTCTCACAGCCTGGATAAAAACACCTTAGCTCACTTTCTACCTCCCTTTACTTTGAATGTGCCAACTGAAGTGGCTCAGGTTAGCACAGGGACATGAGGAGAGGCACAGGGACAACAGGGACACGTCTGTGTGCTCAGCTGCTCCTGGGTGCTGCCCAGTGCCTCAGCTCTGCTGCATCTGATGGCATGTAGGCACCATCAGGCTGAGGAGGAGGACTGAGAGCATGGAATATGCTCTGGGATGTCAGCACCATACAGTGGCTTGCCCAAGCCCTGGACTACAGGACCAAGGGGGGAAAGAAAGGTAAGGCACACTAATTTAATGCTGCCTGCTGATTTAAAACCATGGAAGTAGACAGGGTGCAGCTGCGGTCAAATGATAAACGACAACACAAAATTTTGCCTAGTCCTCTTTATATTCAAATCATCAATTAATCTCTGCCTTAACTAATTTAACATTGTGGGCTCCTCATCCTTGAAGTTGTTCACAAATAGACTACAGAAGGCTCTGGACAACGTGGTCTAAGTCATGCTGCCCCAGAGATTCCTTCCATCTTAAATTATTTCATAACCCAGTAGCTCAGGAAAATAAGTAGCTAGCAGGCAAAACTACTCAAAACATTTGTAAGGAGACATTGTTTTGGTCTCTATGGTAATAAATACTGATGTGAACCCTGAAAGGTGAGAGTCCTCCTAGTGCCAGAAAGGAGATGTCAATTAGCAGCACCATAAAAAGGACAGCTTCTCAGTGCAGCATTTTAACAAGATGTATCCTGTACATTATTTTTGACTGCGAGAATAAGCTTTTCTTCACATTGTTCATGGCTTTCATGGCTTTTCATGGCTTTTCATTGAGATGCAATACTGGATACTGGTACATTAGATTAATTAAATGTAAATTAGTTTCTAGCAAGACAATAGCAAATGAGTCGTCTTAGCATTTGAATTTGCTGGAAAACTCTTTTCTTAGAGAGAAACCAAAAGCTTTACTGAGTCCAATTAATCAAGAGATGTAAACTTACTAAACTTTTTCACTTGCTTTGACAAAAAAGGTCATATTTTCCTGCTGTGCTGCTGAGGACAGTTCACAGCTCGGCTACAGTCTAGTAGGATCAAGCTCCAGGGGATTCCTGAAGTGCTTTATTGTTAAGTGTCAAAGGCTGTATTATAAACCTTCAACCTTTCTTCTGCTCCTATTTCTTTTACTATATGTGTGTACCTTTAGCCTTGGGGTGCTTGCAGAGTTGAAATTTCTTTATTGGCTAAGCACAGGGGAAAATCACTGCAAGTTGATTGCACAGTCATGGGCTAAACTGGCCAGCTGTACTGCTGGACACACCGACTTTGGGCACTGACTGGTAGGAACAGGAGCTGGGTACAGGGCCTATTGCTGCTTCTGAAACTCAGATAAGCCAAGTATCTTTGTATATAAGACAAGTATTTTTTCCACCTAAGATATTTGCACTTCTACTTTGGTATGGTACATCTCTTTGGCTATTTCTCGTGTCAACAAGAGAAATTCATGCCTGACCTGCCTTAAAACAACAAAAAAACTTCCCACACTTCCTCTCCTGTTTGGTTCCTGGTATTAAAGTATTCAGTTTGAAAAAAAAAATTAATATCCAGAAATCTCATCTCTTTCTTTATTGCTTTTTTTTCCCCCCTGCCCTGGAATACATCAAATGATTGGAGTTTCTATAGAAGTAGAGAAGCCGAAAATTTTTTATTTTATTTCTCTCTTCTGTCACCAAGAATGCCTTCCCCACCCATTAATTCTAACCTCAGAATTGTCATCATAGGCTTTAAAATGCAAAGAAAAATCAGTTAGAGCTGTGCTCAAAATCTTCCTCTGATCCTCAGCATCCCAGAGTTTCCAAGCAGAGATGGCTGTAGCGTGAGAGGACACAGGTGAGCAGTGACAGTGTGGCCCTTGCATATAATGAGAAGCCAAAAGGCAGCAATGACAGCTCAGCTTCCAGAAACACTGATGGGAAGCTGTGGCAGCCAGGAAGCGTCCTGGCTCAGACATCCAAGCACTGTAGAAGTGCATTTGAGTTATAGTATAGAACTATTCATACTGTTCCAGCTGCAGCTTTAAATGCCATGCTTGTTCCTCCCTGCTTTCCTATGCCATGTGGAAGGCCCTCAGGCTCACTTTGCATCTTTTTCATTGAAAGATCTGTGGAGCAGCAGCAGCTTCTCAAACTCCTAAAAAACCAAGCCAGAGAAAGACAGAGGGCTAGGAGAGGAATAAGTGGTGCATTATCATGACAGTAAAAATATCTAAAAGAAAACAAAAGCAAAAGTTGCTTTAAAAATATTTGGTCAGTTGTTTGTTTTGGTTTTTGTTTTTTTATTAATGGGAATTGAGATCCTGCTCTTATTTCTGCCTCACTCTAGGCCCTCCAAGCATTAGAGAAACCACCACAGTGCTTGTGCCAGTGCTGCACACACCTGTTTCTAGAGCAAGGTGGGATAGAGAAAGGTAACACTCTGTTTATGCTCCGACACCTGCCAGCACTCTCACTTTATGTCACTTTAGAAAATCTTTCACTGGAAATTAATTTCTGTAGAAGAGAAATCCATTCTGTCTGTTTCACAGCTAGGCACAAGCTGCCACAAAAACACAGGAGTTTAGAAATATGTGAGACCAGCTCCGAGTCACTCCTTGTATAGAATGGGTTGAAATGAAAAAGAAATACTTCACTCATCCTATTCCACTGGTTTTTTACTGGTATGAGAAGATGAATTAAAATATCAAGCTTATTTTAGATTTGTGTTTATGCTAAAAAAATTTGCCAGTCTATTAACAATGAAGAGTTTGCTGTTTTCAGTCAAAATACTGATTAAAAAAAAGGAAGTAAGAACACACAGAGGGAAAACTTTACAGAAAACTGGACACTCAGGAACATTTCGAAGTGTCATATTACTCTTAGGCATGTTGATAAGACAAGGTTTGTAGGTAGACTTGACCTTCTTACTGAATAAAGTGGCTTAGCTGGAAAATAAATGAGGTTTTTGACATCTAGACCTTCTTCTCTGAAGAGCTGCAGAATTGAGCATTATTTAATTTGTTGATATCTGTTATTTTAGGAGATTCCTGTTGGACAGGCCTTCAAACTGCCTCCTTTACTTAAGATGCCTCAGCTTGAACATTCAGAAACTCAGTTGAAAAACTGAGTTGTTGAAGACGTAAAATAGGCACAGTCAAATGGATTAGCCGTCTAAATAGTTAAGCTAAATTGTATCTTCTTTGATTTCACGGTCCTTATTAACTTCTGATGGAGCTCAGCAAATATATCCAAGGGCACGGTTTGGGTTTTGAAGTGTAAATTGGCCCCTCCCTATTCTAGTTTAAACCTCTAGTGTATCAATTTGCAAAACCTTAGAGTAATTTTTTCACACTGCTGTTGTAATGTATTCCACAAATTGAATCCACAGTGGCTGTGTTACTACACTCCTACTAACCAGCTAAACACTCAGCCTCTCCAACACTTGCCTGGAGAATTCATCCCTGCCATCGTCCCGCTGGAGGTGACTCTGATTCCTTTGAAGTTCAGCAAAAAAACTTCAGAAATTCAACCTGAATTTCAGTGGAATCTGTGAAAGGTGAGATCAAAAACATCCAGAAAGATCCCTTGTGCCAAAGGGACTAAAAAAGAAACAGAGTGTTGCTTTTGTAATTGCCACTTAATTAGACATGTAATGATTTAATGCCTGGAGAGCTTGAAGGAAGCATGTAGCAAATACACATGCAAGCACACACCTTCTTTGCTCTCTTCTGCTAGAACTGCTTGTTCTGACAGTATTTCTAAGCAGCTGAAGGATTAATAATCATTAGTCTAGATCACTGAAAGATGGCCACATACCTTTCAGTGTGACAATAGTGAAGGCACACATCCAGCAAAGCACATATCCAGCAGCCAGCTCCACATCTCCTTGGAGCAGCAGGACAGTGAGGGGGACATTTGGGGCATCTGGGGGACTGAAGGGAATACAGAGTATTGTGTGGAGCACAGGAGCATTTTGGTGTCCTTCAATAAAAGCATAAAATACTTTCTGACATGTACAGGATGGGTCAAGGTGGGGTTAGTCTTGTTTCTCAAAATGACGTCCTGTTACATTTTGTTCTCGTACAAACAAGTTTCAAAATTCACAGGCTTTTCAGAATGCAAACTGTTGCTGGTACTTTCTTTGCGTGTGTTTTTCAGACTGAAACAGTGTCTTGTCTCACTTTTTCCTTCCTGAATGAAATCCAGAATAACCTACTATGAATATGTCCATAACAACTTGGGGAAAAAAATCACAAAAACATGCTCAGTGACCTCCTGATCAACTTAGTGAAAGCTAGTAGAAAAAAAGGTGAGAGACACAGGGACATGGATGCCTTCCTTGCTCCAGGACTCGGGAAGCAAGGTTGGGTTATAAAACGCTGAAAGCCTCACAGGCAGCATCTCTGCTGAGGCTGGTGTCAGCACACAGCAAGCCCCTGAGGCTGGAGCAGAGTAAGGGAGAAGCCAGTCTGCCTGGCTGCTTTTGTCTCCTTGCAACCTAATTGCATGGAAATTGTTTTGGGAACACACAGCTGCCGTTACACATGGCGCTGGCCCATATTTGAAAGCAGACAGAAATGCCTGTTTAACCAACCCCAGGATTTCTGCGTGACTGCAGGAAGATGTTCTTTTTCTAACACAAGCCCCTGGCAGTTTATCAATCCACAGCAGCCGTCTGTTTCAATAAGGACCATTTGCACCCAACCCAAGGACAGGTGGGACCCTAAATCTGCATGGCAAAGATAATATTTCCTCTCTGTCTCCTAAGACAAAGAGCTGTCAAGTGACACCTCTGCTGTCAGCAGCTTTTTAATGAGCAGAAGTGATTGCTGGAGGTGTTTGGGAGCCCAGTTAACATCTGGCCTCTTCTGTCCCCAAACCAGCAGTTTTGCTCACCAGCAGCACTTTGCTCTTTGGCGTTACCTGCTGCCTTCTTCATTTGTCTGTGCTGCCCCACCCCAGAAACACTCACTCCGTCAGCACTGTGCTGCCTGAGGTGCCAGGCACCCACCAGCCCCATGGCATCCTGCAGCCCGTCCATGGGCAGGCTGTGCCCATCCACCCCTCTGCCCTTGTCTGGGAGGCACGCCTGGCCCTTGGCATGCCTTGCTCTGGGTCATCCTTTCAGGGAGAGCTTAGTGAGCTCACATCACTTTCTTTGGCTCTGTTTGTACTTTGCTTGTTTTGAATTCTCCCCATCATCTTCCCACCAAGGCACTTTGGCGACAGTGCCTTTTTCCCATAGCTCATCTGGGTAAAAGTGGGGAAGAAAACCAACTGGGATTGTGCTGGTGAAAAAGTGGCCCTGATTTTCTCCAGCCTGCTAAGCCCACTGTGACTCAGGAGGGACAGAGCTGACTGCATGCAAATTTAATTGTGAGGCTTTTAAATGGATTTAAATGGGTTTAGCTGTTCCAAAGCAGCTTTCATATGTGTCTCTCAGCTGCAGAGTGTTTAGACCTCCATGGAGAATTTGACTTCTCACAAACTAGCTTTGTGGGTTGGTTTATGCAAGGATCTAGGCATTTTGGGAGTTAAAGAAGATTTAAAACATTATTGGCTGCAAAGCAAAAGGACCTGGTTGTCAGCCCAGGGCAGAGGCAATAGCTGATCCATCTGATAAGAATGGTTTATTCAAAATTAGATCTGTCACACTTAAAACTTACCAGAAAAAGTGCTTTCCCTGATCACATCATAAATTCAAAGTTATCCTTTGCTCTGGGAAAAAGACTGTGCATAGAAATTTAGTACCTTTTACATGGAGGCAGAGAACAATTAGATCACAGCCTGTCTCAAGATATTAAACCAGTTCAGTGCCTGAAAATTTTCAGTAATGCCAAGACCCGCAGGGAAAATGCCCTTCTTGAATTGCAGCCACTACTTAAGATGTGCACTTGCCGTTCAGCCCTTATAAATTGAAGTTTCACACTGGCTGCTCCATTTTCTCCCCAGGATAGCATCTCACTGGGTTTACCTGAGAGGCTCAGGTTATCTGTGTATAACTGCAACAGTTTTTTTTCATACCAAGCTTGCTGCTTCCAGCCACACGGAGCCTGGTGGCTGGGCTGACCTTTGGTACATTCGTTATTGTTCACGACTGAGGCAGACCTGTAATTGTGCCTGATGCCTTGCAAACATAAACACATCGTTACTGTAACAAGGAAGGACCGTATCAGTTTAAAAAGTTCTGTGCCAGGATAATAGTTGGAACAAGGCTAATGAGCTATTCAGCTGTGATCAGGGAGAAGTGTAAGGATGTGAGGGAGTTTATTGATCTCAGCCTGGCAGAGCTCAAACTAATGCCTCTCTCACCTGGTATCGTGAGCAATAAGAGCTCATTCAACACTTGAAACAGCAATCATGGAGTTGAAATAACAGAGCATTAAACACCAGGCATTTTCCGCCTCTGTTATTCTTCCTACAATAAAACCTGGTTTTGCATGAAGGAGGCTGCATGAGAAGTGAAAACATCGTGGACAGAAACAGTGATGCCAAGAGATGCCCTTTGCACTGCTTTTACAGCTGAGCAAATTGGTCAGAGATGGGCAAGAGGAAGAGGCTGAGTAGAAAACCTCTCCAAAAGGGAGGTGCTGAATCCAGGTGACTTAGTCTGCCACAGCCCACAGTGGTTGAAGAGCTGAATCTATTTTGAACTTTTTTATATTTGGAATAATCTTGATGTAAAGAACCGCTTGGAGCAACTGGTACTCCTTTGTTCTTCCTGATAGCTTTATCTGGAGCAGAACAATGTTTCCTGTTATGACGCCTTTTCATCTTCTATCCAGAGTTCTAAGTATTTGTGGAGTTTACCTCAGGTTTCAGAAACATGCAGTTTTTCTCTGAATGTTGAACAAACTGTAGTGCACAATTGCCTACAAATTGCCATCAGATGGATGTTGATTACAGTAAATAAGAACTGAAAAGATTATACAGAGGGAACTTGAAAGTAACTAAAATGAAAAGCTCATTTATGTTTTCTCAGCCTGCCTTCAGTTGCTTTGTTGAGTATACACTACATTTTATACCCTGTTTGAAATTCAAATTACTTTCTGTGTGGGAAGGTCTATTGAGAACTGAGGATACCCTTGATCTGCAGATTTGGGGACCTTGTATTTAAAATGTGGTACTTAGCCAAAAGGCAGGTTGTCCAGCCAAGCAGCCTGACCTGAGCAATTTCACTGAAGCGAAACCTTCTCTACAGGGTTTGGGCAGAGTGAGACCCTTGCCCTCACCCCATCTGTCCCTTCACAAAAATCTCTGCTAGAGCTGTGGAATGGACTAGGCAGGCACTGCAGCAAGGGGGTCTGAGGGAAAGGCACAAGAAATGAGCCCCATGTGTAATAACTCAGCAGGCCTCCCACCTGCAATGAACCCTTTTATAGCACTGCCACCCCAGCACAGCAGGGCCTGCCTATGAACTAAGAGCCATTCATAACTTTTTTTTTTTTTTCCCAGTAGCTTACTGTGAAATTGCAGTGACATGGTATGAGGGAAAGTAAGGGCTGGTGTCACTGGTGAAAGCAATGAGATGCATCTTCAAGTGAGAATGAAATTTTATGTTTTTAAAGGAGAGCAAGCAAGACATAAAAAAAATCAATGCCTCCCGCCACTTGATCCCACTTCAGCAGTGAGGGATGTCTGGAGTAAATGGATGCTCTTTAATATTTTCAGTGCCATATGTGAAAGAAGAGAAAGCCCAGTAGCACTTTGCTCCATGTCCCAATTAACAGCAAGGAAAAAGTCAAGTTCTTCCTGGCTTCTGAAGAAGGGTCTGGAGCACATGTCTGTTGAAGAGCTTCTGAGGGAGTTGGGGTTGTTTGGACTGGAGAAAGGGAGGCTGAGGGGAGACCTTATCACTCTCTACAACTACCTGAAAGGAGGTTGTATCCAGGTATTCCCAAACAACAGGTGATAGGATGAGAAGAAACAGCCTCAAACTGTGCCAGGGAGTGGGGGATATAGATTGGGTATTACAAAAATATCACCTCTGAAAGGGTTGTCAAGCACTGGGACATGCTGCCCAGGGAAGGGTTAAGTCACCAGTGTTGGAGGTATTTAAAAAATGTGTAGTTGTGACACCTGGGGACATGGCTTAGTGTTGGACTTGGCAGTCCTGGGTTGACAGCTGGACTTGATAAACTTAAAGGTCTTTTCCAACCTAAAAAATTCAATAATTCCTTATTTTTGTTTCCATAACATGTTGGCAGTGTTCTCCTTCTGATACAGACCAAATTATAAAAAACAACCAACACCAACATTTTTCACAGGTACTTGTCTAATTGTCTTCCTGTCTCTAGAAAACACTTCCAGCTAAACCTACACAGCAGATACAGAAGCAACACTATGATTAGAGTGGTGGTGAGAGACCCAATCTGCTTAATTCAATACTTTTCACTTGCTGAAAAAAAAAGTAATTTTTTTTCCACTTTCACTCTTTGATTTTAAATGGTTGATGCAATAAATTAGCAGTAATTAGACTCTGTAGGTTTGCATTCTTCAGCAGTCCCTAATTAGCCATGCAGCACACACTGCACCGCCAGCCTGGTCCCTGAGTGCTGTGAGAGATCTCTCTTCTGCATCCTTACCCCATGGGCTGCTGTGCTTCCCTTCAGGAAGAGAGCACACCACAGACACTGCCTGTCCAGAGCTCCAACAGGGCTTTGTTCTTGTCAGGATTTACATTTGTGTCCCTTGTCCCTCATGAGGACCTGGAGCTTTCCAGCTATGGCAGCACCTCCTGGGGCCCTGCTCTTTTTCTACCTCCTCCTCCTCCTCATTCGCAGCTGTCTCCAGCCACCTTGGTGGTGAGCAAAAATACCAGAAATGTGAGCAACTGTAAAACTGTAGCAGACATCCTCAAGCAAAAAAGCCTCTGAAAGCTGTAGATGTGACTTGACAATTGTTAATTCTCTGTACTGAAAACTCCAATTTAAAGTGAAGGGTTTAAAAGCAGCTTTTGGTTACAATTTTCAGGTTGGTCTGAGCCATCTTTATCCTTTTAGGTCATGAAAAGGCAAGAATAATCTGATGAATGGGAGTAACCCTGATCCAGACTCCAGTAGCAATGAATCAATTAACAAAGCTGGAGATGTCCAAGGTGCTTGATTATAGATGTTCCTGTCCTTTTTCTGAAAGTGAATAGAAGATCTTAATGCGTATGAATAATGGAATTTTTTTTTTGTATGATCACCTTCCTATGGTGCCCTGGAAACCTGCAGCTTGTGAAGAAGTGACCTTTGTCCCATAGGTAAGAAGATAATTTTTCTGTCTCAGTTGTGGTTATGATTCCTTCCCTGTCACTCCTGCTGTCATTGTCCTCTTCCAGCATACCTGGATGTTCAAACTCCTGCGCAGCACTTGCCCTTCTCTCTTGGGCACTTCTGCTGTTACAGGGCAGCAAAAGTTGTACTACCCAGCATTAATGGTACTGCAAATGCTGGGCAGCTGCTGCTGGTCCTCACCACACCCAATGCTAGAGAAAAAGCAATGCTGTAGCTCGGGCTTCCCTCGTGCCATCACATGCCATGCAGGGGATGAAGTGTTGCAGTGACACAAGGAGCTCGGGTAGCTGAAAGCCCCAGGCCTGCAGTGTGCAGAGGAACAGGGATAACACAACCAGACAGCTCTGTCCTGGGAAATGCAACCTCAGGTTCATGTTCCAGCAATGCCTTGGCATAGTGCACTGAAGAAAGGTGCCAGAAATATCTGATGTAAAAAGCAGGCTGGTTCTGAGCACAGGGAGAATGAGCAAACACAGAGGACGCTTTGCAAAGAAGGACAATATGATGGATAGGAGCACTCCTTGAGCCATAGATGTGACCACCCATGTAGCAAGATGTACAAGTAGAGATGATTTCAACCCAGATGGACAGAGCTGTGCAGCAGTGCTTTCTTGTGCTGCATCAGTGAACTGGCAAGGCATCAGCTGGAGTCAGTCTGTGATAGCAAGGCCAGAGCACCCCTGACTGCAGCAGCCACCACAGTCTCATAAAAGGGCTCTTTCCACAATTTTTGCTTAAGGGGATCAGCCTGTAATGACAATAATTATGTCATCTGAGTATTGCTTTGTGAATTTAACAGTTTTCAGGCATGAGGAAGAAAGATCCACCTATTCTGCAGGGTCTGTGAGAAAACTAGTTTGCTATGGAAGAGATATGTATTTCATATCCAAAACTTAAGAGTCCCACAAAATATTCCTGATCTGGGGTGACTGATGTGAAAGCTTTAAGATCTCACAATCCCCAGGCTAGAGCACAGATCTGCATTTTAACTACAAGTCTTCAGAAAGTAGTATTTGGAAATGTCCTTCAGTTTTTGAAAATCTTAATTGGTAACAAGTGACAGAACAAGAAGAAATGGCCTCAGGTTGTGCAGGGGAGGTTTAGATTGGATATTAGGAAAAATTTCTTCACTGAAGGGGAGGTCAGACATTGGAAAGACTGCCCAGGGAAGTAGTTGAGTCACCATCCCCAGAGATATCTAGAAGACATGTAGATATGGCACTTGGGGACATGATTTAGTGGTGGACTTGGCAGTGCTGGGTTAATGCTTGGATGCAATAATTTTAGAGTACCTTTCTAAGCTTAACAATTCTATGGTTCTGTGGTCAGTTAGCTCATCCAGGATTATTCAGACATGGATTTCTTAATATATAATATTTTTATGCTAGCACTGCTATCCCACATCATTGTTCTCGTAACTGCTTTGAGGAAATACACATGAGACTATTTCAGTCTGAAGGTTTAATTTTTCTCCTGCAAAGTATTAGGCATTAAGACCAAACGGTCTTCATGTTTGAGTCTCAAAAGCCCAGTGCACACTGTGGTTGTGGTATGACTGCATTTTTCAACGCATTCCTGGAGTGTCCAGGGAAAAGAGCTATTTCCCAGCTGGGAGGGTGACATGGCATTGGGGCTGATCTAACTGGGGGGTAACAAATCCATGGTGGTGGGCAGTGCCCCTAGAATTCTCAAAAGCAAGCACAGCTGAATTTTCTTACTTGGGAAGATAAAAGCTTTGTACCCAAACCTGGGGTCTTGGCCTCATATCTCTTCTTCCTTAACATCACAGCCAGTCATGTGTGCTCTTCCCAGGGAAAGAGAGATTTTCCTTGGCTCCCAAGATGAGGCCTTCCAACACCCTCAGCTGCCACAGCCTCCTCAGGGCTGCTGCCAAGATGGTTTTCTTTACAATAGCGGCACTGAATTAGTAACAGCAGGAGTCCTGTCAGAGCAAACTCTTTTAATTGATATGTTTACAGCACAGTAATGATGGCAGTAAGGCAGAAATAATCTCACCTATCCTTGACTAATTCAATCATCTGCAGTCTTTAGAAAACTCACCCGACTGATCTAATCATGCTGTGGGAGTAGACTAATGACCCATCAGAGGTTTCTGCATCTCCTTTCCCCACACTCCCAGTTTCTAACACAGATGCTGCATGTGGCTCTTTGTTCCTGTTCATGGCATCTCCTCTCCACTTGCCAGGGCAGAAGGTATCTCTGCTCTACTTGCTGGATACACGAGACTCTGGCATGTCTCCTCTCCAATCTTTGAACCTTACACAACTTCCAGAGTCACAACAATTATTTACCTGGAAGAATAGACTGCATGGTTGGAGATCTCCAATAGCACGATTTCTTTGAGGAAGTTCCAAGCATTTTCTCTGCCCTTAGTGTCATCTGCTCACAAAAAGATTTGGGAGCACTCCTGGCAAAATGTATTTTCCTTTCACATTCAGGATAGAAACATAGTGAATATTTACAAAAACATGACTGCTGTGTCTTTAGATCGTATTATACTCATAAAAACTGAAAAAGCTTCCCTTCCTGAATACACACTCTTTATGATTGTTGCACGTGCTACCCAGTTGTACAATTGTGTGATCGTTGGGCAAGTCTTGCATAGATTTTCTAATATATAAAATAGGCCAGGGGGAATAAAGTCCAAAGGAATACATTTACACTGTGTCCCAGTAACTTAATCGTGCTTGCAATATTTTCCTTTCAATGCCTGAAGCAATGGTTTGGTGTAACAGAGTGTGTGTGTTCAAAGATCTCCTTTGAAGTTGTTAAATATGTCCTCAAAATGTATCAACTGATTTGTGAAAAGCCTGATCGGCTTTTACTGCCAATAGGATCTCTTCATTTTATCAGTCCTCACATTGGGTCCAATTTCGTATTATTAGCAAATAAATAGGCTGAATTAATGAATGATGAAATAACACATTCTGTTTTAGATCTCTGCATTAAAGCAAAAAACCCTCAACATCAGCCCAGAGCAGAGACTGAAACAAAACTGAGACAGTATACTGAGGGTTTGTGTTAATGGACAAATATATATCTTATTTTATGTTCGTGTTCTAGGCTGGTAGGACACAAACCATCTCTGTGACTGAACAAAGGAGCCATAAGATGAAATTTGTTTACATGCTGTGCTGGACCTGCCTCATGCTCAGTTAAGCTGAAGCACTCAGAGCAGTCTGTGTCTGTAAGCACACACCTCCCTGTGTGCTCTGATGGGTGGTATCCATCAGTTATAAATAATCTTACTATTCTTAAGGTATCTTTTGCTTTAAAAGAAAATGGATGATAAATAGCAGCAGCATCACTTCTGCTCGGTCTCCCATGCACTGGCTGTGCTGGCACAAACCCCACTGATGGCACACAGTAAGATGAATGATCTTAAAATTTCTGGCTGCTGTTGGTGTTTCCACGTAATACCAACAACTAGAGGGACTTACTACCAAAAGTGGGTGCACATACCTGTTAATTCCACGGACAAATAATCAACTGTTTCATTTCCGTGAATCATTAAAAAATCCTGGATGCTTATTCCATGTTTCGTTCTGTATTTAGAAATATTCTAAGCTGTCTATATCCCTTAGGATGTCACTAATAACTCCTAAGGACGTTAAGAAAATTCAGGGAAAACATTAAAGTCAGTAGATATAATCAATTCCTAAAAGAGTTTGTTGAGAAGGTTTTTCTGTATGAAGAGAGCAGAACTTTTAGATGTTGTGGAAGGGTGGTAATATAGTGCCAATAGTTTTAAAAATACTACCATTGTGAATAATGCAATGCAATATATATATATATAGCAGCCTGCCACAAGTCCTAGGAAAAGTAATAATTAAAAATAAAAATGGAGAATCACTTTTGATATATTTGTTCAGTTTATTTCAGTTATCAGGTTATAACTGTGGTAGTAATTGTGGCATGATTGCAGATGAATGTATCTTTCCAAGTGGAAAATAAAAGATATAAAGAGCTTCCTTAATCTATCAGAAAAAAAAAAAATCAAAACAGTAAAAGCTCCTTCCTGGAATGCAAATCCAGGAGAAATCCAATCAGCAATTAGGATCATATTCTTACCACCAAGTGCACTTAGTGGGACAAGCTGCTTACAGAAATGAAGAAATCTCTTGTTGTTTTCCAGAGAAAGCTGGATGCATTTGTCGGAAAGCAGGGCAGGAACCCACATTGTATGCTGACCATGCAAAATGAGTGTGACTGAATGGGGCAGGGAGTCAGAGCCAGTGACAGCAGCCCTGTCACACCACACTGCTGGGCATGGGCAAGACCTCCACTCTATGGAGAGAGGAAAATCACTGTTCCTTAAAATCCAATCTGCTGCCTTTCAGCATAGATACTTTTGTCCAGGTGGTGGCTGAAATGGAAATGCTTTGAGATGTCTGACAAGTGCTGTTTTGGTGGTCTGCAGCCTACTTCAGATAAACAATTTCCCTTTTTTGGGGGGCTGTGCACCCAAAGACATCCTGGTACTCCTGTCACCTACAATTGCCCACACGCCGGATTTGTATGCCTCAGCTGTCTGTGCAAAACTCAACTGATTTTGTCTGAGTGATCCTTCCAGCATGTCGGTGGGACAGGACTGAATGCACTGAGTGTTCTGGGCTTGTTTCCACCTGGTTATGGCCCATTTTCTGTGATTGTCCTGGGGTTTCATTTAATGCAGTGCAATGCCTACGATTCTCTGCTCTTCTTTCCAGTACATAATACTTGCCGGCTTTGATCTCTTGCAGCAGGTTTTAAATCTGCTATAATGTATTGGGAATGGCCCCTGTAAGTGTCCTTTTTATCCATCCATTACCTGTGTGCAAGCTGGATTGTCTCAGTTCAGCACTCCTACAAAGGCAGTGGTTGCATGCAGTAACTGCAGCATGGTATTGTCCCTGCTGTTTCAGCCTGTGAGAAAACACTTCATTTCCAACCTGCCTTTTAGCTCTGGCTCTTCAAAATGTGATGATTTGGGTTCTTTGCATGTTTAGTTCTGGTTTTGTCATCCCACTTCGAACAGGCAGCTATGTACTGGAGGGAAGAGGGAAAGCACAACTTGCACAATCTGTAACCCCTGAGTGCCCAATGGCACCTTACCCCAGAGTCCAGGGGTTCCTCCCATGCCAAATAAGCTGTGGTGATTTCTTCTGCTCAGTTTGCTCCTTCCCAAACTAACCATGAGACACTAAATCCTTTCCATACTCAGCACCAGGTATATGGCAAGCCGGGAGCCACGTTGCCTTGGCTAATCCTCATCCACAGGGGATTTGAGCACTTGTTTTTGTAGAGTGAAGTGAGGACAAAAGAAAGCAAAGGAGCCCTAAGCAGCCCAGCTCTGGGCAGGGGAGCTGAAGGAAAGGGTTTGTGCTGCAGAAACCTGAACTCTCAAAGCAGTAAGGATCATGCTGTTTTTTCTCAGGATGTAATTTAAACTCCCTCATGTGTGCAAGCTAGCGTAGAGAGAATTATATATGTTTTTATTAAAGATTGGAAATGCAGAGGACTGTGTGGCTGTTCCCTGTCCATTTTGCTGCCATAATCTGGATGCCTTTAAGTATTTCTAGGAGCAGCCCCCAGGGCCCCAGAGACCACCAAGTACTTGGGTTCTTGGGCACAACTAGAATGTCATTTTAAATGATAGATGGCACAAAGGGGCTCTGCAGGGAGGTTCAGCAAGGGAGGTGGTGAGTCTGCAATCAAGAAAGACCTTTGCAATGGAGAACTTCACTATCAGAGCTTTTTCATGTCTGTCCTATTATTTTCAGATTAAAAGAATGTTTGTGAGAATTTACTTTCAATATCTGATCTTTCATAGCATAAATTAATGCCCATGCTTATTCCTATTTTACACATCACATGGTTGAAGTTGAGTCATTCTGGCAGAAGGATTCAGCAATGATGAGGTGGCATGTTGCCACTTCCAATGACTTTAGTCCTGTTTTGTGCAGGCTGGGGAACATGAAAACACACAGTCCCAGAAATTTAGTGGTTTTTCCTGACAAGCAAACTCAGCTGTCCTCTGTCCCTAAGGTTTAGTGCACCTCTCAAATTGTATGCTGTGAGACCTCACAGCTGGTCACTGCCCCAGTAACTCACCTAAGGACTCTTGAATGCAAGCATGAACAATTTAAAAATAACATGTTTTAAAGACATGGTATGAATTTGTTGGGATTTACTGTAAAAAAAAAAAGTGAAAGAAGTTTTTATTTTTTCCTCTGTGCTAGTGAGCATTTAAAAAACATATTCTCCTAGACCTATAGATGTCCAAGCTGTTTCAAAAGTTCTAAAACCCATTTAAACAAAACAAACCAACACCAATATCATAAAAAATTTTGAAGTCAATTAGATTCTTAATTTGAAAACTGAAAACAAAAAGTCCTACTCTCTGATGACCACAGAATGGGAGCAAAACACAAAACATGAGGTAGAGGCATTCCACCATGGCAATCCCATAAGAACACTTCCTCCAAAGGGTGTGAACTGGAGAATCCCTTTTCCCATGGGTCAGCAAATGTCCTAGGACAGAAACTACCAGATGGAGAAATGGGATGGGAGCGCTGTGGCTTTACAGCATGGAAGAAAGCTTGTTTTAAATTAATGTATTGTGGTGATCTATGATACACCTGACTGGAACAAGGCAGGCCAGAGTTTTCCCACGGCTGCTCTCTCACCTGACCCCAGTGAGGTCACCTGGCAATTGCAGACTCTTCCCTGAGACCTCAGAGGTTCCAGTGTCCCAGCTAATGACCCCCACTGTGTGTGAGGGTGCTGTGCTTCCCAGTATATGCTGGACAGCAGCCTTAGAGGGCATGCCACAGAATTTGTCAGGAATGCCTTCAGCCAGGTGAGGAAATCCTCCCACTTTTCACACCAGTACTCAAAAAATAGATGCTAGGAGGGAGGGAGGGAGAGAGGAGAAGTGTCTGACTAAGAGTAGAACTTCCAGGTCCAGATAAAGTTGCTTCAAAGTTTACTTTAAATAAGATATTAAATTAAAATGCTGTTTTAAGAACAACCAGGTCAGATTAGTATGAAATACCATCATAATGCCAAAAAACTGTAAGAGGGTTCTGTTAAACAGCAAATAGCAGCAGGGAATGTACCTTTCTGTGCACAGCAGGGAGGAAGAGGAACTGATCAATAGGGGACTAATGAAAGTACCAAACAATTGAATTGCCGCTGGCATTGCAAATGACATGTAGATGAGTATACACATAAACTCAATTTGCAAGGTCAGGAGAGGACTCATGCAGCTTGCAAAGAAGTGGCATCAGATCACGCTTAAGAGGTTAACAATATTTTAACTGAGCAAAGTCACCCAGCTGGAAAAACTTACAGAAATTGCATGTTTGTTTCTTGGTATTTTCAGCATTTTTCTGAAGGAAGAGAGACGTTTACAAAAAAAGAAAGGTATGAGCAGCTTTTTGTCAAAGGAAGGTTTCTGCTTCAGATTTTAATTTCAAAGTAATAACTAATGCCAAACAAATAATATGGGATTTTTAGGACTTGCTGATTTTTGCTTTTTCATGTTCTGTTCCCTGTTTCACAGAGTTGCTGCTACAACTGAAACTGCTGCATAGTTGAGTTAAACTGTTCCCAAAGTAGTTTCAGCCCAAATGGAAGCAGTAAATCCAAGTAATCATAAAGAAGACTTTGTTCTAACCCAGGCACAAGGTTAAGGTGCTTTTTCAGTTGTGTATCTAAACACCTACTGTTATCTCTAAGTGCATTTGCCAGGCTTACTTACTGCTGGCAGTTGAGATAACTGGAGGCATGAGACTGTTGCATTTGCTTTGAATTTACTTTAAATATTAAGATGACAGATTCTGTGAACTGAAGTTCAAGAATTTGTACTCTTGTAAATGAGTTTTGTGCTGTGAACTTTGTCTGAATATAAAAGAATTTTTTTGTCTGGATACATCTGTTTGTCATCGTGAAAAACATAATCCTAAAAGTAACTTTTCAGGTAGGTTTGTCCTGATGTAGCATAAAATCAAGTCAATAAATCTACATTGGTAGAAGCCAAAGATATTCTCTAGTGCTGAGTTTTACATTTGAAAATTAAAACTTAAATTGGATTCATGAATCTGTTGTTCTTGCCACATCCCTCAGAAGGCTGATGGGACCTTGAGTCTTTCAAGCCTGCTTTCCATAGTGCTAAAATCACAGGCAGCATTGCCAGCACACTTAGCAGTTTGGGCTCAAGCCATGGGTTGAACAGGGCTGTTTCCATCACCAGCAGAAGGGAAAGTGCTGTAACAGACTTCTTACAAGGACAAAATAACTTGCACATTAAAGAAATGGAATCTCTGAAGAGAAAATCAGTCTGGTATATGATGCTTAATATTTAGTCTATTTTATAAAATATCATTACTGCAACTGAGTTTTAGAGATCACTGTAACTAAGATATGAAGGTTACACAAGAATGAAAATATTTCCTGCTTGAAAACTGCAACACAAGTCCAGATGGTGCAAAATGGCTTTAGCATTGCAGAAAATTGAAAGCATCTTTCTTTTTCAAGGCCAGAAACAAAGTTTCTTATATAAAATATTATTACCTTCAGCATGCAGCATTATTATTTCCGTTAAATTATTTCTCTCTCAGCACCTTATTTCCTACCCCTCAAATTGATCAAATCTAAATATAGTAAAGAGGAAAGAACTGTTCTGAATACTTGGAAGATCTCCCATCGCCTCCTTCCTACAATGAACGGCTGTCTGGGTTTGTGCCGTAATTTCACCTGCATGAGCCTTGGCAAAGTATGAAAGGAGGCAACCACACAATTTTACCTCCACTAGGATCTCTATTTTCTCCCCTGAGGTGAGTCCATTCTTGGGAGCATTCATTAGCCAAATTGTTCATCTGAAAGAGAAGAAGGACCCTTTTTCTTTTCAGTTGTGAGGTTTTGTATGGTCCAAGTTTCTTCTAGTAACTAAAATTAGGAAAATTGGCTTATCCATGCTGGTTTTGTTACACTTGTATTGATAAAGGATCTAGCACAGTTTTCACAGTATATTTTGGCACAAGGACCACTAAAATCTCTCAGCTGAAAGGGCACTCTACAGTCCACTAAGGTCACTGGCAGCACATGCTTGTTCTCACTACTCCCTGTCATGACATTGGAAGTAGCATGGCAAATCCAAAAGTCCTGGGATTGAAAGCAACAGATACAGATGCAAGATGCTGCTCATCTGCACGTGGATGAGGTGCTAAGTCTGCACTGCTGTTCCTCCAAAATGAAGCGATGCAGCAAAACAGACATGGTGAAGTCTGGCTACCAGAAGCTGAGTAATCTATGCATGACTCACTTCTAGGATGGTTTGAAATGACCATACTGTACCCCATTGCTTAAAATTAGTTCAGATCACAAGGACTTGAAAGTGGTAAATGTGGCATCAATATTTAATGAAACCCCTGAGGAAATTTTGAGAATTACGAGGAGACACTGAGCAGATTAATGGGAAAACATCAGAAAATAGATAAATTTGTCATATATGGAATGAATCAACATGGCTTTTAGAGTAAAAGCTATTTGAGCTATTTGAAGATACCAACAAACATACAATTAAGGATGAGCTAATAATTTTAAAAATGTCTCTTCTCAAAGTGCATTAAAGAAACTAAGCAATTATGATTATAAAATTAGTAGAGTAATAGGAAATGTAGAATTCCATAAATGTTTGTAAGTGATCATGAAAATAATGTGAAGACGTAGGAGACACTTTTTGCTGATAATATTGTTAACCACAGTAGTCAAAGCTAAGTTTACCAAGACCTGTAAAAATATTTTTTGAGACTATCAAGAAATAATGCAATAGGTGAATAAATCCAATAGTGATAAATACAAATCAATGCAAAATTTCCTTAATTACACATTCACGATAATGTGTAATTCTGTAAATGAGTTATTGCTACCCAGGAAAAAAGTTCTTGCAATCATTGTGAATATTTCTATTTCTCAGAAAATTTCACCTTAGTTCAGGGCAGTGATAACAAAGCTAAACTGAATGTTTTGAATTATTAGCAAAGAAATAGGAAATAGAAAAGAAAATATCATCATGCCAGACTAAATATGACTCTGGAATGATAACAATTCTTCACAATAGTCACATCAATCCAGAAGGTTTGTCCTAGGGCACAAGAGGTGGCTGGCACATCAATGGCCAGAAAGGATAAAAATAATAAATATGTAACAGTTCCTATATGAGAAAAAAACACAGTCTCAAATAGAAGTGAAATAGCAAGTGGGTTTTTTGAGTTAGTAAGGAACTCTAAATTCAGCTAAGGTGCAAGGGATGAGGATAATTCCCTGTGCCAGTGGTGGGAAGGATACTGCTGAAGCATGAAAATCCCTTTGGGCTTTAAAAGAGCAATCTGCACATATTATCACCTTCAGTGGGCTCTTGTGAATTTACCAAACCTACAATTATATTTTTATAGGTAATCCAATCTCAGCTTGATAACAATGCTTTTCCTGTGTATAATCAAATGAATAGTACAGCAATTTTCCAAAGCCCGAGGAGTAAGGATAACAAAGGTCACATGTTTTGCAAACTGGCCAAATGAAACATTTATTAAATTTTGTATTTTAAAAGACAGAAAGGGCTTTGCAGTTGGAGCTTTCCTAAAGTGACTGTGGTTTTGGTATCAACCCACAGTGGATTTCCTGTCATCCATTCATCCCCCAAGCCATGTAAAGATTTTCCACTAACAAGATCCTTCTGCAGTAGGTTCCACAGGTTGATTATTGCTGTATGCCAAACCCTTCTTCTGTTTGTGTCCTGCCACCTTCCTCTGATGTCCCTTATTGCAACACAATATTTTGAAAGGATCCAGTCTGATCACTGAGTAATAACATAGACCCAGCCTGCTGGCATGTCTTCAAGAAGAGCCATAATTTAATATAAGATAAATTGGAAAGGAACATAATAGAAAAGCAATATGCATGATACATTCTCTCCAGGTAGCAGCTTTGGTGCACTAAGAAGAACCAGACTTTCTCCTAGCTCTGGCAATGCTACTACACCCCCAAACCCTAAAGTGGAAAAACAGAAGTGTAATTTCAATTGTAATTATTATTCAGGCAACATTTTGTCCCAATCTAATAGCACACTAAAAAGGTTTTCTTTCAAAACAAGTCTTTATTTTCTGCAGTCACAATCTATCATGCATTATGTGTTTGGTCCAATGTATTGCATTTGACTCTGGTCTAGCTGAAATACATTTGCCCTGGGAGGATGTAAATTACCCAGATTGCCTGCCTGTGAGAAGGTGATCTTACTCAAGGCACCACATCTATGCCAGGCACAACCACATGGCTGCTCTTCAGCTGGAGGCCATGGTGCAAATCATCCCAGGGGGTGAGGATTTGTAATGTCCTGTCTGAAAAACACAGCTGCCCATCAACCTGTTTCTGGGAACATCTCCCTGACCTTGGTAGCCAAACGTTTCTTATTTGGCTCAGCAATAAAAGGACAGCTGTCAGTCTGAGTATCAAAGAGCTTTGGGGAAGGCTTGCCACAGGATGCTAAGAACCACAGTGTAGTATGAGCCTGGCCATTTCCTGTGCCCACTGTGGGTACAGATTTGTGGCCTAGCAGGGCATAATAGCACCCCAAACCACTCTGCATTCTGCAGCCCAGTTCTGCTTCTGTGAGAGCTGGGACTACAACAAATAGCACTCAAAGTATTATTGTGAAATAAGACTGAGTTTGTCTTCTGCTCATTAATTCACTTACAACTTCAACTATCTTTTATTATCATCTTACGTCTCTTCTCTGCTCTTTGGAAATAATTTTCATTTTTGCTAATCAGGCTAGCAATCACAGCCTCCAGTTCCACATGCACAAAGGGACTCACAAAGACCCTTAAGGGTTGATTGCTGGAAACTGGGAGGATGTGGCAGGGAAAGAAACACTCAGCTGAAGCAGCCACTGCTCCTAGAAGTGGGAACATGGTTCTTTGTGCTAGCTCAGTTCTTACAGTCACATGAGTAAAGCAGAGGGGGGAAATTTTTCTTTTAAATATGTTAATGCATGTAAACTACAGCTTGATATGTGTAATACCTCTTAAGATAGGAGACAGGTTTGCTATTCTCATTTGGCTCTGAAATCACAGAATACTCTGAGTTGGAAGGGGCCCATAAGGGAAACAGTCAAAAACAGACAAAAATTGTCGAGTTTTTCTAATGTTTTGTTTGTCATAAAAACTTGGCTGAATATCCTTGCATAATTTTTTGCATGATTTTTGATCCCATAAAAAGCAACACTGTGAGTTGTGGAATGAAACTGTGAGTATGCTTGCAGGTTTATTTTGCCATTATTTAACTGTGTTTATCCCAGAGGCTCAGAACAAGGGTTCTAAAGCTATTCAGTATTGGCCTTAGTAAACTTTCATTTCTGTTAATGCAAATGTGACACCCTGGTTATATTTTTCCCATAGACTCCTGGAGGAATTTACCTCACTTGGGTAGCAAGGGCATTTTCAGTTTTTAAACACACTCTAAAGCAGTCTGACTAGAAACAGGGCTATTTTAGACATCATGCCAGCAGCCCACTCTATAAACAACTGCCTAATAAACATTTGCTGGTTCAGTTTTGGGATTCTACTTCTCTCTCTGTCCTTTCAATGGAGAAATCTGGGTGATGAAAGACCCTCATGAAGATAACTTTGGTTTGAAAACATATTCTCTAGATCTTGGGTCTCTTAACCCTGGTTTGCTCAGCTCCTGGATGTGCTGCCTGAGCCTTTTTTTCTCTCCAATAAAACAGCTTATGGTGTTCACACAAATGAGCAAAACTCTTCTTGTCATGTAACTTACATGGCATGGACTTATGCAGCAGCAGAACAAAGTGCATGCAAGTGCTTTGTGCATAATCTGGTGCGTCTGCTTGTACAATTAATAAAACTAAATCCACTTTGATTTCTTTTGAAAGCTTCTTAATATATTTGTGTGATTTCTAGGCTAAGTGTTGGTAGGATTATGAAGTTTCTTTATCATGGGGAGAATTTAATACAGATGCTGCAACATGTTCACACCAGACTGTGCTAGGTCTAGGCTGGACTTGTGTTTATTTTTAAACTGGCCTTACACAAACCTCCAGATCTAAATAAAATGGTTAGTGAAGGATTAATTTCACAAAACAGCCAAACTGAGCATTCCCATGTGGGAAAGTCCCCACCAAAGGAGCACTGCAGGATGACCTCCAAGTAAACCAGAGGAAGGAGAAGACTACATGCAATATGAAGATTTTATCTGTGTGTTCAGTGGCCATTGCCATACAGTTCCATTTGATTTTGTCCATAGGTTTCCTGTGCCTCTGACTAATCCTCTGGGGCCAGCTTTGGCTGAAGCAAACTTCTCTTTGTTTTTCTCTGAAGTGAGGAAAGGAGACAGGGTGAGGAAAATGTCCAATATTTTGGCAGAGCCAAGTGCACTGAGATTACATTCAAGAATAATGATTAACAAATGTTAGCTAACACTTCTCTGAAACCTCCTTAATCTAATTCTTGCAAGGACCAGTGTGAGTCTGGAATACAAATAGTAACATTAATCCATCCATGCATAAGCTAATGTAGTATTTGGATGGAAATGTCTGCTGGTGTGGAGAACAGCCCACATGACAGATGTGGATGTGGTGAAGCTGCTGGGCATGTTGTAGCTCCTCCAGCCTGGGAACAGCTGCCCTTTGCAGCTCTGATGGAACTGTAGAGATTCACCCCTCTCTCCTTATTCATTGCTGTCTGACTAGCAGAGAGAATTTGGGGTGGGGAGCATGTTAAAGCTTAGTTCAGTAACTTGTAAAATCCCATTTTTTTAATGTGTTACATGATAAATGGCCACTTTATGCTTTCGAGTTGTCCATGTCCAGTTTGTGGAGTCTCCTCATGCCTGGTTGAAGATGCTCAAACAAACTGAGCTGAAAGAGAGACCATAATACAATGGAGGTAGGACCTGTTCATGCTCACTTTCCCAACCCAACTTTCCACGTGCTGGTGGTATAGGTTACTCCCTTGGTTTGGTAGAGCACTTTGCTCTACCCAGAGATCAGGCTTCTCATACACAGTGTTTCAGCCTCTCTTTATGACCCTGGTGACTTCACTGACTACAGAGAAGCTCTTTCTTCCTTTAGTCCTATGGCCTCCAGCCTCTGTTACTCCATCATGGTCCCTAGTGTAAATTATGAATGCATGAAAGTTATTAATTCATGCAGATGATCCAGAAATGCTACAGCAGTAAAAACCCAGAGACCTAATACATACTTAGGAAGGAGCATCTCTGCAGTCATGACAGACGAAAAGTGGTCTTTCAAGAGTCTGAGGTTACAGGATGGCAATAAGACAAAACAAGACAAATTGATCTGTGGCTTCTCTGTACTTGTCTTTTCTCCATCTAAATCCATCACTAAATCCAGTGATGTTCCATAATGTTTTTTGTCCATGTTATTTTCAAAATATATATCGCCCTTATATACTGAAAGTGCAAAAACTGTCTAGTATATAACTAATAAAGTTTATTTTCAGTCTCTCAAAAAATGCATTGCTTCATTTAAATTTTTATAATCCTAAGGTACAAATTAAGTGGGTGTTCTCTGCATTTCAGTGCCTTGCCTGTATGTCTATAAAAATAATTACTATGTCTACAAGGAAAGTTATAGAATAAATATGCCACAGGCAGGTCACTGGCAGTGTTAGCTTGATGAGTAATGAATCTATTTTTCTATGTTTTCTACATCTACCACTAAAAGTAGTTTCAGTTATGTTTCCTTGATTAACATAATTTTTTGTTTAAGTGCAATGGAACTATACACATTCAACTTGCTCCTGCACTTGAAGTTTTACTGGGATGGATGGATGGATGGATGGATGGATGGATAACACCTGGACTTACTAAAAAAATTAATCTGTTTTTTTCTTTTTGCACCTCCACTTTTGAAACACCTTTGCAGAATTATTAATTTAGGACGTTGCTTTAGCCATTCTCCACATATTCCCTTCATTAGCAATCATTCTACAAACAATAGGATCCATCCCAGTCCAGTGGTACATTTAATTTTAGAACACCATGGTAAAGAAGGTTTTAATTTATCAAGTTATCATATTCACTTGATTCTGCCTGGCTTTGCTGTGGACCCTTTTTGGTAATTAACCTAAATAAGTTTGCTGATGTTTTTATTCCAATTTCCTATACTTAGCAAGAACAAGGTTTGATGCTGCAGCCATTACCTGGAGCCACTGGCAAGCATTCAGCCATCCATTTATTTCTAGAGGGGAGAGGTTTGTTGCCCACTCTGCTCTGCTGGCTGGCAGCAGGAATACCTCAGAATTTAATATCATTTGCAATTAATTTCCTGTAGCTCTCTGCACATTTAAGGATTTGACTACTTATTCCACTTTGGCAGAAGTTGGATAAAGTAAGTGGTGCTTTAGCTTCATGAAAACTGTGCCAAGTCATGGTCCTGTAATAATTTAATTTGTGAAAATGTTTGAAATTTTGATTCTTCTGTAGATTTTCACCTAGTGAAACAGGGTAACCTCTGAAAGTGATGAAGGTTCAGAGGACCCACACAGTGATAAATGGAGTTTCAAATGCACACTTTGTTGCTTTGTTTCTTGCTGCTCTTCTAGAGATCATCTCTACCTGAGCTCTGCCTTGACTTTACCTTGACTTAGCCTCTGTCCTGCAGTATTTCTTATAACTCTTCACTTCAGTGCTCTGCTAGAGTGGCATTTCACAGCCACATGCTCATTCAGCCTTCTTCCTTGGATGTATCTGGTTGGAAAATGTGACTGGGAAATGGGACATTTACCTGTACAGTACAGCAGAGTGACAAACACAAGTGTTCATTATTTCACTGACCAGATGCAGAGAACACTATTCTATTGCTTCACTGCATCCTCTATTCTTCTAAACATTTGGACTTACTAATTTTTTTTCACACTGTCAGCTACCTCTGAATTTTATCATTAGTTGCTGGTATTTCTTCTTTTTTTTGTTTTGCTGGTATGTTTTGTTTTTCTGAGTTACGACTAAAATTAAATCATATCAGCACGTTTTCTTCTTATCTTCTGAGTGTTTCAGTGCCTGAAGTTCTCTGTTTGGCTAAGAAAAGAAAAGAAAAGAAAAAAGGAATTAAAGTAAAAAGTATTCTGGAAATTTAATGTTTTCTTTGAGTTTTAATTCAAATTGCAGTTTTGCTAAAAAAAAAAATCCCACCAGAATCTCTACAGTCAATTTTGACCTCAAATCATCTCTGCCTTTCTTATCTGAAAGAAAAGCAACCTTTTTTTCAAATAAGCTTCTACTGAAATCCCCATGTGTAATTTTTTAATTATCTCCTCTTAACTACCCTAATTCTGCATTTTGGATTGGTTTAATCCTTAATCACCGTGGCAGAAAGGTTGGGGTTTTTTTTCCAGCAATGAGGAAAGTTCCTTCAAGAAACAGTTCCATGTCCCATTCTCTGCTAATGCATTTTTCATTCAAGAGTCACTAAACAAAGAACATAAACAGCAGTGGGAGCAGAGACTACAAACCAGCAGTCTAACTCCAGTCTCTTGCTGCAGAATTATTTGCTTATCAATGCCAGAGTGCCCTTTTTGCTATGCCAGGAATGGCAGGCATATCACTTTTTGTTTTCCCTTGTACTGTTCTAATTATTGCTCCACTATGAGTGTGTTTTATTTCTCAGCCCAACCGTCTCTTGGGACTGATTTTCATTCAGTACAAATGTTCTCATTATAAAGGCTTAACATGAGGAGAATATAAATGAGAAGATGAGTGCATGCTAAGAACTTGCTTATACAGAAACTATTGATCAAAGGAACAGCAGAGTAAAACACATGTCAGCATTAACGTGCTCTTACTTCCATGGTTCAAACAGTTTCTTTTCCCAAAAGAATAGTGTGACTCCTTGTCTCTGAAACCAGGCCAGAAGAGACTTTGTTTAATTGAAATAAAAAGTGCAAAGTGTTTCCATAGAAGATTATGGTACGGCACTGAAGAGCTCTTTGAAAGCAAATGCACCTTCATCACTTTCAGAGATTACCCCATCACTATGTGAAAAGTTCCAGAAGAATCAAAATTCCAAAAGGTTTTCAAAAATTAAATTATTACAGGACCATGACTTGACACAATTTTCATGAAGCTAAAACACCACTTACTTTATCCCACTGCTCACTAATCACAGAGTTGACCCACTCGCAATGTCATTTCTGGGAGGGTGCATCCCTTGGGAACTGCTTTTGCCCAGTGGTTCTGGGATGGATCAGACAGTTGTCACTGCCAGATGAAGACTTCAGAGAACAGTCATGTAGGACCTCCTTTGACCTCTAGCCCATTGAGGGAGACCAGAGGTGTCTCTGCAGACATCAATCTCTTTGGGATTTCAGCAACAACTTCTCCCCTCCTCCAAAGGGATGGAAACAGCTGAAAGCCACAATAGCAGTTCAGTCCCTCATTTTTTCAGGACGAAACAATATACCACTAACAGCTGAACAGAGGCAGAGGGCATTCTCTGATTAGACATAATTTTGAAAAAGATTGTGCACAAAATATTGTGTCGGAGGCTAAAAGCAAAGTAAAGCAACCCTCAGGTGTCTGGACACAAGGCTCCTGCTGAGGCAACCAGATTTCCTCCTGCCTTCCACTGGGCTGCAGCCAGCTCTGCAGGTAGTATTTCATCTGTAGTGAAAAAGTTTCAGTTTACACTTAATTTCACAAGTATATTCTTGGACATAACTGGAAAAAAAAAAGTGGTTTTTTACTAAATTTCAACTCACAAGTTCCACTGAGGGCAGCAGCCCTGCTCTTCTATTTTTACTGCTTGCTGACTACATAAATGTGTAGGATATCTCTCAAGATTTTTAAAAAGTCAAATTCTAACAAGAATATGTGAGTCATGTCTAGACTGACATAAAAACGAAACAGTATCATTTTTGTCACCAGAATGAAGCATGGCTCACACTTTGATCCATGACATGCTCACATGGTCTTTAGGCTAAAATAGCACACACAGAAGTGTGCAGAGTTATAATCAGAAACTTCTATAAATATATAACATGAAGCCTCTTGAATCCTAACTTACAGACTGTATAATCTTGCCAAGAAGTAGTATTTTACCAAACAATTCAGTAGGACCATCAATAGACACAGAGTGTTATCCAGTGTGGGTCCCAATACCTGCATTTCTGGATACAGCATTCAAATCTGACCTTAAGCTCCAATCCATTTTAGCTTTAGATCACTTAAGGGTCAGTCCGAAGATTGCCTGATTCTGCTTCACCTTCAGTGAACACAGAAACACCATTTAGCTTAATTCTCACAAAGCCCTTGATGCACATTCAGCTGGTGCATTACCCCTTAGGTACCAGAATGAGCATCTTTATGCCATGTGCACCTGTGCTTGGAGACCTGGGTTTCCACAATAGTCTCCCTTCCTTCATCAGAGAATTGGTGTTTGTTAGTCAGGACGCACATGGATTTACTGTCTCTCTGATTACTCTGTCAACCCTTAAACAGCTTTGATGCACAGCCCAACCCTGTAGGGAATTTATGGCATGGGTCGCTCAGATATCCAATGCATGCCTTCCACAATTTTTTCAGTCTATGCCTGGACCAAGCCTAGATGTCAGGAAATTTCTCAGTGGATCATGGGCAGTTCCAGCTAGATTAGTCCTGGAAGCTGAGCTACTGCTTTTAAAACTCTCACAGACAGCTCTACAATCAGCAGTGTAGAAATATTTGAGTTTGAGTAAACTGGAGAGTAGAACTGAAAACAAAATGTGGTCAAACTTGCACCACCTGTTTTGAAATGCCAGCACTTTCCTAGAATAACCTGTGCATCACTACCTTAAGATATTCCCCAGAATAAGAGCTTATTTAAGAAACAAAATTGTTGTCTGAAAATTATTTGTAAGTGTGAGGAAGGCAACATATTTGTTCTGGTGGGTGCAGCTCTGAACCTCACACCTGCCTATATTAGGCTCAGTTTTTATGTATCTACATTCTTCAGTGCTCATCTCACAGCTCCATACATGAGATTTATCCTTCAATTTGGCAGCCAGGCTTCATTGCCAGTGAGAAAAAAACTTTGAGAAAGCAAGAAGGATTGTCATAAGAAAGTGAATCTAGATGCAATGTTTTTTCCCCCATATTGCTTTGAATTTTGAGTAAATTAACATTTGTTCTTGTCAAAACCAGAAGTAAAGGCTATTTTAAGAGAACGTGAATATTTTGGAAACAAAAGCCCTGTTGATTTTCCTGTCTCAAAACATCTGAAAATTAAAGATGGGCTTGGGTTGCTTAAACACAGGTATCCAGAGTCTTTTTAGAGGCTCTGGGGTGTCCCCTATCCCACAGTTCCTGATTCAGTAGAATGTCTTCTTCATGGTTTCTTCTTCATATCTGGCAGACCCACTCCAGTACATCTCAGATAATGCCTAAGCTCAGGCCCTTAACTCTCCTAAACATTTTTCACTGCTATTCTTGATGCCATCAATGGGAACTGAATGAGCAGGGTCTCTAATAATGAGGTCACCTATCAAAGTGATAGGTGACATAAATTCAGTGATTAACTTCCACAGTTTTACTTGAAACATGAGAACAATGACTGTTACAAGCTGAATGATATAAAAAGGCACTTAATCATGGAAATTACTTGTATAGAGGAATGGGAGATGACAATCCATGATTCAGATATAATACAATAAATTGTTTCCTGTTTTCACAGCTGTGCGTCTGGTTTTTTGTTTTTATGGGTAAGCTGGATTTAAATTGCTTGATAGCCTATAAAAAGCTACCTCCCAATGATCTCCAGGGATGATTTCAGATGCAGATTTTTTTCTTCAAAATCTATCATTCTAGAGTATTTTGAGACTACTCCTTTAACTCACACTTCAAGAGTGAACCTCTAGGAAGTTGTACCCAGTATTTATTTCTAAACCTGCCCTGCCCAAGAGCTTCGAAGTTTTTTCCTTGAAAACAACAATGACTTGGGCCTATTTTATCTGCATGATTTCAGCAGCCAAGCTCCAGAGCAGTATGTTGGCACAACATCCTGTCATCAACTTAATGGTGTGATTCTCTGGAGCACTATTTCTCTCCTTTAACCCTGTTACTTGCAAGTACTTAATTTATTCAAGTCCAGTTGGAAACAGGTGAAAACACACACAGAGTGCAAAGGAAAAATATTTTATTGTGAACATGGCACGTATAAGATGCGTTTTAGAATATACTGTTATATACCAAATGAGGAAAAAAAAAGCTCTGATGTGAGATAAATGAACAGTGCTTAAAACAAATGAAGAATATGCACACAGTTGTTCTAACAGCACAATTCTGATACCAATCACAACATATTATATAGCTTTTATGACAATGTCTATAAAAATTGCAAATATTGGACCTACACCTGTATTGTTGTCCGTCATCCAAATCTTCAGTGAATCTTGCAGTTGTGTGGAGGGAACAATGAGAGCAAACTGACAACCCCACCTCAGGCAGCAGAAGGTAGAGATGGAAGAACATCAAAAACAAAAGACAAAAATACTGTTCTACAAAAGTAAAAAGGCAAATATTATCCCAATGAATATTATTATTTGAATGAGAAATCTTAATTGCAGCATCCTGACTCCATTAAAGCCAACAAAAGTATACCATTGAGATCAATGAGTGGAGTCTGAATTTCATACTGAAATTTATAACATTCTTGCTTTAGTGTAAACATCAGCAGAAAGTAAATATCAGCATCTATACAAGTATTCAAGTGCTGTTTAAAAAAACAATAAAAAACATACAATGCTAACCCAAAATGCCAGTACATATACAAAAGGCAGATAATTAAAAGAGGATTTTTTTTCCCAAATATACATTTTGAAGTATTTAAAATCACCAATTTTTTCGTACTTGTACATCATTGTTAGGGAAGGAACATATGAGAAAAAACTGAGTTATTTACAATGGTAAAGGAAGGGCACAGTGTTTGCTCAGATCTATTAGAAACCAGTATTTTTCCACTTTGGAGTCATGACATATACCTGCACACTCAAACATGTTTCAATGCAGTGTTGAGAAGTGCCCATACTTCATCATTATGAAGGATTATAATCCTTCTGTGCAAGTATCTCATGAGCCATTTACACCCATTCGCATTTTCAGTTAAAAAAACCCAAACAAACCAACCTGAAAAATTTCTCGCTGCAATATTTTGTCTTTAAACAACCTGATGAGATTTTCCATCATGGCATTTTACAGTCATGCATTTGGAGACTCAGAGTCAATACAACTTTTCCATTTACTGTTAGAATCGTGCCTGTCTTCAAACAGTTCTTTGCTAATTTTTGTGCGGATCTCAGGACTCATTAACAGGTCCTTTATCTGATTCAGTCTGGGTAACAGGGCCTGCATTTCTCTGCGTAAAGCTTCCTTTACTAAGTCTGCTTCATGGCTCTTTCCTAGAGGAAAACAACAATATAATACATTTTGTAACAACTAATGTGATTTAGAATCATTATTGTACAGAGATAAAGAGATCATATCAGGTTTGGACAGTAGTAAGTGCTCAGTGTTTCACCCATACAGATTTTTTATAAAAAGGTATTTAATCAAAAAATATAATTTACATCAACAAATGCTACTAAAATGTAAAGAACAGTACAGCATCACATTTAAGGGAAACTCCTGTCTTATTACATACTGTGTAATAGTATCTGCGATGAGTATCTGTAGTGGTAATTTTTAGCCTGGTATTGACTGCTGTTGACTAGGAAACAGCACGTGCTCTCACACGGAGCAAGCAGCCCTGCAGCGCTGCCAAAGCCTCAGGCACAGGGCATCGCTTCCACTTATGGCAAGGCCTCATCCACAGCCATCCACAACAGTCCAAATGACAAATGCAAAATGTTCAGTTTCTCTTCAAAAGCAACGAAGGGAGCCTTGGTATTAAGAGCAAGTGAAGACTGGAGCCACCTGCTTCACCACTCTTGTCTTTTTTCCACCATCCATCCCTTCCAGCATTCGACAGATTTTCAGGAGTGCACGCACTTATTAAACCAGTAGACAGTGTCCTTCAATTCAGAACAAACTTTTGATAAGAGACTCACAAAGTAGAGTGCCTGACACCAGCACCACTTTGCAAATATCAGCAGGGAGCGGAACTTGGTTTTGTAGTCATTCTTGGTGGGATATTTGCTCCCAGGCTTTGTGCACAGTGCTCACTTGCTGTTATCATTGTCGCTCTCATTCTTGCTGCCGCTCGCTGCTTCCTCAGTTTTTGCAGGGCTCCCATCAGTCTGCCTGCTTTTGTTTTGTGTTTCTTCTAAATACTGCTGCACGGCCTTCAGCACTGCGTTCTCCACCAGCCTTTTGCTGAGGCTCACCAGCTCTGCATCATCTGGCTCTGCTGCTTGTTTTTCACCTATGCGTCACAACAGACAAGAGAAGGAATTCATTGCCATGCAAAGACAGTAGCTGCGATTGTATCAGGAGCCTCTGACTTGAGCTGGATTCTAACTTATTAGCTGCCTCCTCCTGATTGTAAAAAGTAATTTTTCCCCTCCTCAGGCTCCAAACCAAAAGTGTTCCACAAAGATGTGTACAGTGTATTAGATCAAAAATATTTCACTGCTCATGTTTTGTATAAAACTCCAGCAAAGCCACTGGCTAACATTATAAGCCCTCATTCAGCTTAGAAGAGTAGTGCAAATTTAATTGTTTCTGCCAACGATCTCCTGTGACATCTGAGCAAGGATTACAGAATCACAGAATATTCTGAGTTGGAAGAAGCCCATAAGGATCATCAAATCCAACTCTTAAGTAAATGGCCCTTAAAAGAATCAAACTTGCAACCTTGGCATTATCAGCCCCATGCTCTGAGCCAATCTCAGGGTCAAATACAGTATAAGGCATATTTACACTTTAGCAGCATTCCTAAATTTAGATGCCATCATTTTGTGATTTTGCTTAATAAATCTAAAATCTATCTATTCATTGCTTGTAATTCAGGAGTTTCTCACAGAAAAAATGACTAAAACACTCAAAGCACAGGTTACAAATTTTTTCTAAACAAAGCATAAAATGTAGAAAAACCATATAGTGCCTCTCTTCTGTCTTCTATCTTAAAGCTCTGACATCAAAGGATTGCAAGATCCAGCAGTCCATTCTTAAATATCTGCTGATAAAAACAAGAGGCTGACAGCTCCCTGTTTTGCTAAAACTTTGTATGAACAACATATACAACAAACCAACTGTGTACATAGTGAGGATTCTCATACATCATTACACATAATTTGAAACGGTACTTTCCCATGAAACGTTTTCCTAATATACTATAAACCTGACTTCAGAATCCTCCTTTTATGAAGAATTTGTTCCAGGAAAAGCAAATTTTATTATCCAGTTCTCACTGGTCCTGCCATTTGCTATTTCAGAGTCCCCAGCACTAGGTAAATAACTGTTTGCCTCCATCTATATTTAAAGGTCATACATTTCATGTCCTCTTCTGGCGTTTGATTCTGCAGCCAGTAATAAGAGGCTGCTTAGTCACATGCATCTGGTGAAAGAGATATTATTGTACGCTCTCAGCACAAAGCTTTGTACTGTTCAATTACCTAAATTTTTCATATTTCACAGATGTAAATTTATTAGAGTTTGCCAGTACATTTAGATAATAGTTATGAAAGACTTTCATTAGCCTTCCTAGTGTACCGCACAAGCTGGGAGTGATTTCACTGATAAAGCATAATTCATATGGGGATTCAAGGAGGAGAGAGACGCAAACAAAACTCTTCATATTCAGAGGCAGGGCCTCTATTAGCTATTAATCTGATCATTCTGCTCTGAAAAAGCAGCTCTTCCAGTTCTGAGCTTCTACAGCACTGTTAGTACAGACAAGGAAGAACTGTGCTCTCCCCCTGAAGAATCATTCTACATCTTGGTAAATGATTTCTTTAAATTTTGGAGAAAGCGTCGATAAATATTCTAAAGATATTAAAAAGAATATCTAGGGGGATAGTTTTGGTTAAAAACAAATGTAAGAATACACTATAAGAATGTATTATAGGAATGTAAATATAAGAATACATTAAGAACAGAATTATCATTTCCAAGGAGAAATATTTCAGTCTACCATGCAACAGAGGCAGAGGGACTATTCCCAAAACCAAACAGCTACATACTCCACATTCTCTGACTCACTGCTTACCATAACTCTCTGCTATCTCTAAATCCTGGGTCTAAGTCTATCCTTTAACTTACAGGAAGGATGGACTTAATTCAGACTCTTCTCTCTCAGGGCATTCAAGGTATTTATGAGCAACATCTCATCACAGCTTTTCTGAAGATCCCACACACTCCTTTGAATGAAGCCCTTTGATTACTGATTTCCTTTGCTTTTAGTAAAGATGCTCAAATATGTGTTGGTTGCACCTATTTATTCACTGGAAAAAATAATTAAAATATTTAAAGATTAGTTAAAATACAACTGGTTTCCAGTTGCAGAGCTTCTTGCTTTTCAGAATTGCTCATGGGTCATGGAAATCGTTACTCACACAGTGCTAATGATCTATCCATGCAACTCTGAACAAAATCAATGGGAAATATGGTGCTCAGCCACTCTCACACTTGACCCTGTAGTGCTTAATATGCAGAATATGACTAATCAGTCACAGAGGCCTCCAGATTCCACACAACAGCAGTGATTATATTTATTCACAGTGTAATTTTAGTTGTAGTACATCATGCATTATGGTCTAAAAAAGGCCAGAACTCTTCTCCTATGAATACTTTCTGCAGAATAGCTCTCATTTACAGATACATGTATAAAATCCATATAGCTACTATTGTGTTTATTATTTCAAAATAAGCAGGTAGTTCACTTATAAGTACTTTCTCAAGCATGAAAAATGTCACATTGCTTAAATGAGCCTTTTAAAAGTACATTTATATAGCTACAGAAGAATGGGTTTGTGGGGTGGGGTTTTTTTTTTGTTTATTTTTAATATTTTGAGATATTCATGGTTCATCAAAGGTCTGGGGTGAAAACTGTAGCACCTCCTAAGAGAGCTCTGCACTCCCACTGGAAACACATCTGACTGACATGTGAATGCAAATACACGCACATCCTTGCATGAGGAATGTCCTTGGATTTATCTGTGAAGCCACCTTGGCAGACAGGCACATGGAGCTCTATGATTCCCTGATGCTCTGTTTCTATTCTCATACTCCCAAAATAGCAGTTGTGGGAGTGTCTGCAATGCCACGGTTGGCTGGCAAGGTAGCTGGGTACCACTGTATCATTCCTATTCATGAATAAATGAAATTTTTTTATTAAAATGAAACAGGTCATGTAATAAAAATTAGTATTGACCATCTGCATTGACAATTTAACAGACATCTGTCCTATTTACATCTCTCCTTCAATGCTCTAGCTGCTGCTTGCCTGCTCTTTTGATGAATGCAATTCCTTTGCAGCAGGCAAATGCTTCTTTGAGTGGACTGTCTAACATTATTGGAATTATTGGAATATGCGTAGAAATCATTGCAGATATGAATGTTTTAGATTCAAAAGGGAGGTTTAAAAATTCACACTTGCTCTGTTTTAATCTCTATTCTGAAAAGGGAACAGATATAGCACAGCACTGTATTTACATCAATATTGTGACACTGCTTTATTTCTGTGCCTGTGAATAAAAAAATCCACTGTCTTCTTGTCAATATTACTCAGAATAAAAATGAAAAAAACCTTTCATTTTGTTTATCTCAGAATTCTCTTCTGTAATTTTCAAAACATGAAAACCAATTCATACTCTGTGAATGTACCTCAATGCATTCATGCTGAGCAGTGTTTTTTTATTACTAGAACTGAAGCGTACCAGTTATCCTGAAATGACCATCATTTTTTACAAAGGGAACTATCAGCTCCACAGAATTATTCAAAAGAGGCTTTATGATCCTACATCCTACTGCTAGCAGTTATGGACATGAACCAGATGCCTGCAACCACAGCCAAGTTTGGATGCAAATTCAATGCTGTATCCTTCCACTGGACTAGGTTTACTCTCCAAGTCTACACCCCCCTACACATTAGAAGATTGTAAGCTGAATTTTGAAATACTGTATTGGAACAAATCAGATATCATGGTCCTGGAGCAGCATTTTCACGGCCCTGACACAGCCTGTTTAGTGGATGCAGATATCTCAGATTTGGAGAGAGGCAGACAGTTTGAATCCCTCTATTCGTATGATTAGCCCATGGATTGCGATCTTTTTGCAACAGATTTAATTGAAGGAAGCAACAGGGGATCCCTTTTATAGGAAAAGCCAGTTTAACAACCTTTTACCAGCTATGCTCCAAGACAATATTCTGCAATCCTTCCCTTGTGGCCTCAACACACTGGGCTTTGTTTTTCCTTCCAACAACCTTTCTTGGCAACAAAACACTGATAACATGGGGAACATTATGGAAGAGACCCTTAGTATTTTGAATAGGTGACAGACCAGCTGAGAAATTTGGTGGCAGACGCTCTGCTCTGCGACCTTGGGAGGGCGGTAGTAACAGACATGCTTCCATCTGCTTTTGGGTTATTCTAGTCATTATTTCTAATACAGATTTTACAAACTCCATGAACACAAACATTAGCCCGTTCCCATATCTAATCAACACAGCAAGTACAGACAGGAAAGACACAACTCTGAACATTTCCTTGTTAATTAAGAAGGACTTGCATGGAAAGTCTTTTAAGTGGTCACTTAAGGAATTGACACAACTAAGGCACTGGGAGGAAGAGTGAAATTATAATCTCATTATGACATGAGGGTGATGACATTTCTGTTGCTGGATGTTCCCACCTGCTGTGGGACATCTAACAAACTTCTTCAGGTTTACATATATTGCTCTGTGAATATAGGACTGTCTTACAAGGCAATACCAATCTGTGCTTCATGCTGAATACTAGTTTGCTGGAAAGGTTTCTTTAAATTGGCACACCATGGATTAAACCTGATAAAGTTAGGAATTTCTACTACAGAGGAAATTAAGGGTGTTGCAGTTATTCAGGGAAAAGTGATACTCTTGCCAGATTCAGTAATGACAGCAAAAGTAACCACAGGACAATTTGAGCTGCAGATTTGGCAAACACGGCAAAAGTTTGTTTTGTTTAACACAAACCCCTGTGAAGCCCTGATAAAAATTTTCTGACCACCTCTAAATGAAGACAGAGGATGTGATCTGCTAAACCTTCTCATCCCTATGCAAGCACTGAGGGATGTGATGCCACAAGCAGGAGCCTCCAGAACAAACAAAATTTAAAAAGTTATGTAAGACTAGGTCTGGCATACAGGGAGTTCTGTTAAATAGCTTGGGTTTATTTTTCTATTAAAAGAGATTTGTTGACAGGGAAATTCCCCGACTCATTTAATGTAGTTTAATGCTTACATTGAACTAATTTATAAGAAGTCTAGTGCAACAGGCAGGAAAGATAGCAAAGTGGCAGAAGGAAACAAGATAGCTTAAAATGCTGTGAGTTTTACTTGATTTTTCACACCAACAGTCCGGTAGAGGAAACAGGCCAAGCCACAGAAGTGGTTTTACAGAGCCACAGTAACAACCACTGTGCAAGATGGCAATGGAAGAATGAAAGGATTGAGACAGGTTGTGACAGCAAACATCCAGACAACATTATTCACTCCCCTTCACCATTCACAGTGCTGCTGCCTGGTGCCAGCAGCTCCTGGGAACAGGGAATAGGCAGCTTGGGTCAGCAGGCTGACCAAGAACAGCAGAAGAGTTGCTCTGCCTTCTAGGATGGTGCCAAGGGGGCAGCCTCCTGCTGGTTTCAGAGCCTAGGGGAGAGAGAGAGAGAGATCAAGCTTCCCAGTTTTCCCAGGGAAAAACTGAATTCTGGAACAGGACAGATACGTCAGCCCCTTGCCTTCAGTGGTCCTCCAGAAACAGCACTGAGAATGTAACACGCTACGGGTGACAGCATAAGTTGCTTCTCCATCAGCCCAGTCACCAGTGACCACAGACAGAGCTGGATGGTCTTGAGAAAAGAAAATCACCCTGCTAGGTCACCAAGCTGAGGGAGGTGTAAGCCAAAAAACTCTGCAGCTAACCAAAAGGGTATATACGAAGATTTTAATTGCCACAGTCCAAATATTTCACAGAAACCTTGAAGTCCCTGCTTATGGACCTGTCCACCATGAAAATCAAACCTTTACTCACATGAGAAGCATGATAGGGCAAGTAATTTAATAAACATTCACTCCTTGTTACTGTTTCCTTATCCTTCCCATGGTCAAGGGGAACTTCAGTTTCATGTCTTTAGGATATATGTGTTATTATACAGCTTCCAAAGGGATGCTATTTTGGCTGTGACTTTTCCATGCTTCTGTCAAGTATACTAAAAAAAGCAATCTTTTTTGGACTAAGACAGATTGTTAAATGAGTGTTAATAAGTGAATCCTAACAAGCTGAACCTGCTTTGTTGTTCATCTTGGGCTCAGAAAAAGGCTCCATACTAATTCATGTTATCACAGTCTCTCACACAACACATCTCTTCCCCAGGGGAAAGCAATTATGAATATATTTGTAAGTTATGGACAGAAAAGTAAAATTTTAATCAATATGCATTTTAATTTCATTACTTCAGTTGTAGTAACATGAGTTGTGAAACATAGCTGCATACCATTTGAACTGCAAAAGGAAGATGAAATCTTGCAAAAAGAAAAAGATATAATTGCAATTCAAGAGTATCATCAACACTGTTCATAAAATATTGTAATAATTTAAATTTGATTAAATAATTTTAAATACTGTACAATTTTAATGAAAAAAAACATCATTTGCAAGGTGCTTTTAACATCTCTGTAACCATACTTAATTAGACTCTGAATCTAATGGAAGAAAGTTAGAGTCCCGTCTCAGTGTAATCATCTTACACAGGTTTGAATTGGTTGCATAATTGCATCCAAAGGCAGTCAAAATAGTTGGGTCTAATCCTTTTCACCCAGAATCTTCCTCTTGAAGGAACTGAATCCACTGTGTAAGCTTCTTAGACAAACCATGAAGTTATGTATTTTTGAACATATGAGTAGTATTGTAGCTGTCTTTCATTTCATGGGTCAAGTCTACAGAATCTGACCAAATTTGCTAACAACTCTGGGAAAACTATAACAAGATCTCCTTAAATCAATTTCAATTGCATTTAAAAACACCCCCTAACATTAAGTACTTATCATGGCCTTTCCTATCTGAATTCCCTTTATCTATCATAGATTTTGCCTTAAATAATGTATTTAATTTCGTTCCTTCTTCCCTCCCTTTTGTTTTCCACCTAACTTCCACTAAAAATGTGGTGGTTTTTTGAAGAGCTGGAATTTGTTATCAGTTTTTAATCTGATATTGTGAGATGCAGCTGTTTTATGACACAAAGGTTTGTAAACACGAAGCTTACATTTGATACTTGGAGAATACTAGTACATAGAAGTTTAGACCTCTCTTTAAATGCTCTGGCCTTGAATATGTAAAAATATTGTTTGGGATCTTCTTCAAGACAAGCTCTTCCTCAACTTTTATTGCTCTCTGAAAGTCCAAATATACTCCCTTGCAAGAGCACTGAATGACAGAACGATTTGGTTTGGAAGGGACCTTAAAATTCATCTAGTCCTACCCCTGATGCAATGGGCAGAGACACCTTTCACTAGACCAGCTTGCTCAGAGCCCCATCCAACTTGGCACTGAACACTTCCAGGGATTGGGCATCCACAGCTTCTCTGGACTTACGACCCTCTTTCAGTTTAAATCCATTGTCCTATCACTACATAACCTTGCAAAAAGTCCCTCTTGATTTCCAAAGAAAAATACTTTGAAGACAAGACAAGCAACAAATTCAGGCATGGTCATAATAAATTGCTCTGTACCATGGGAGTTTTGGTGATCTCAGGCATGAAACCAGAATAGCTGTAGATAAAGAGTTAAGAATGCTGAAGGTATGACTACAGCTCACTTAATCTAATTCACAGAAATTTAAAAATTGTTGCTGGAGCATGGCAGAACAAAACCTGTGGATGAAAAAAATCCTGAAATGTTACGCCATAAAACTAAATTTAATGCAATCAATCAATCAATCCTTCACATGAAAAAAACAGACTTTATAATATAGGATAAAAAAAATTGAAAGAATATGAGAGAACAGTACTATTTTTTTCCCATCCTATGTTCTTTATGAATAGAGCAAATAACCTCATTTGCAGAACAAGTACCTAATAATCAAAATTAACATTATTCTTGAGTCCGCTTCACCACTACAAATCAAGAATAATTGAGTCCTAATTACTGGTTTTAAACCACAGGGCCTTACTTCCATATCCTTCCTAAATGCTAAATATCGAACACTTATAAAAGCATTTTCTTTGTGAAACAACATAAAACTCCCTAAAAAACCTATTTCCCTGCCTAAGAGCAACACTTCTTTAATGAGAGTAAATCCCTACAGCTCTAACACTGCATTCTAGCAAAATAACTCCCCCTCCCTTTCTTCCCCCATATTTCTATTTCCTCAAACTCAGTGAGTCAGAGACTGTTCTAGCAACATTTCAGTGAAATCAATCAATCAGAAAAATAAGTCTGCTATGCCAAAAACTGAACTAATCATCACAATTTTTACCAATTTACTCTGTACCATAACGGATTGCTCATTACCATGCCATAAAACTGATGGTTCTCATCTCTTTATTTCTCATACTTTAGTGTATTTCTCTTTACTTTATTTGTCATCTCCTTTTTCCATTCGCAAATTTTCTCTCTATCTACATAGTATACAGGACTCCTCTTTAGCATAGTAATAATTCTAAATCTGTCCCATAACATCAGTAGAAAACTGCTTACTTTAGCCAGCTGTTTTTTTGGGTCTTTATTTCTATCAGGTTAAACAGTTGTAATTTGGAGTTTCATCTATTTTCTTCGTCCTCTTATTTTAAAGCAGTATTGTTCTCAGCCTTTCCTCAATTCCAGAGGAAAAGAATAAAGGGTGGATATTCATGCCATAACCAGTTTTTTAGTTTCTTTTCACTCTGTTCAGAACCAACTGTGTGGTCAAAAGCTGGCACTTCAGTTTGCTTTGCCTTTATGCTTTCCATACAGAAAAGTTCTCCCATTTCTATAGAGAGGCAAAGAAAAGCTTGTTAAAGATGAGGAGAAGGAAAGAAATGGGCAATGGATCTCCTCAGGAGCAGATTGAGGTTTCCTGAGACAGGACAGCACATACAACAGTTGTTCAGCACAGTGCAGTGTGGTTTGAAATCCAAGAATGCAGGTGGCTATACACAGAGGGTTACTGTGTGGGGCATCAGAAGCAGTGACCTAGAGATTTTGAGAAATAGCCTGTCCTCACAGCCTGGGTGCAGTACCACAGGCATCCACACATTCTGCTGCTGATGGAGAAGGTTAAACTTGGACAGACCTTACTATATATCATGTCTGTATTTAAAGTCTAATCCTATTTACTCATTTTATGCCTTCTTTAAAGATTATGGTTAAAAAAAAGGGCAAACGCAACGCAATGGATCTTTTAAAGTAAAACGATGCACTTCTTTTGGAATGGAATTATTATCATTATTCACTTGTGCTGAAGCAATCATTACAGGCAGTGACTCCATGATCTGGGCTGTATCACACGTGGCTCTTCTTCCAAATGTTTCAGATTAACTGTAGCAGAGAACACAACATGAAATGTATGCAAAGGGCACACAGGTGAGGGTCAACATAAATTAACATTTATGGCATTAAATCAGAGGATCAACTGTGCTTCAAAACACAAAAACACTACAGTAAATTTCATTTTAAAAGAGAAAGGGAAACCCCGACTTTAGAAGGGGGTTCAATCCCTAGAGCTCACCTCATCACAGGTTAGTTTGTAGAACTGCAAGAGTAAACTCATCATTTTGTGCTGGAAAAACCTCTCACATCGTATTAATGAGGTGTATGTGAAAAACTAAAGAGGATGTGAGAGAAAAAGAAAGGAAAAACTTTTTGACTGCATTAGGTGATGGATTTTTAAGACTGAAAAAAATGTACATTTGCTGATTGTACTCAGTCACAGTGATACAGAAAACATGGTTGAGTTTTAATATGGTTTTGTTCAATCCTTGTGCTTTGCAGTAAAATGAAAGATTGAATAAAATTTCATTTAAAAATTATTGCTAGGATTTGAAATAGAATAACACAATAACAGACCATGGGGTAAGACAATTTGCCTCTTAGCAAAAGGATACAATCTCTCTAGTGAGTGAAATAAAATCCATGCCCGAGGATTTTAACTCACAGGAAACTTAGCAAGTGCCCAGATCAAATTCACCTGAGAGTGGCAGACATTCAAAGGGATTAAGCCATCAGTAGAAAAGATAAAGTTAATGGTGGATTTTGAGATTTGGGGATTGGGATCCAGAGGAAATACGTAACAAGAAGTGAATTTTCCCTACACCAATTTAGGACAACGATTCAGGCAGGGTTGAAGAGCCTGACAGAAGTTCAGAATTACAAGTCTAAAAGTACAGACAATTGTACAAGTTTGGCAGTGCCAAACTGGTCATTGGTACACTGCATTTCTAGCTACTTAAGGCTCAAGGACAGCCTGCACCCAGTCCATTTTCCTATTAAGACAATATACAGCCTCATGCTCCACAGAATTATAAAATGGTTAGGGTTGGAAGAGAGCTTAAAGATCATCTAGTTCTAACCCTTTTGCCATGGTCAGGGACACCATCCTAACTTACACAGCATATACAACCATATACCTCAAATTCCTCTAATCCCCACTCTAAACTTACGGAACCAGGACCACTCAGATTTTAGGAATGGAAAATGATTTGGCATAAAACATTATTAAACCATCAATAATCAGCATCAGTATGCCTTACAATGATACTTTTCAAGTCATCTTATTTTCCACTTTGCCTATAATAATTTCACAAATAACAGACCAATGTCATCCAAAGGATAACCCCTCACTCAACCAAGGACCTGTTGTTTGTCTTGCCTTCTTTGTTTATGTGCCTTAATCTCAAAATCTTGGTCACAGTATTGCAAAATGTAGACTTTCTGCAGCCCAGCATCTGTCACTGACAGGAAGCTTTCCCTGAAATATACACAAAATGTTCTCTCTTGTTCTTATTTCATATGATGCAATAGAAGTAATCCCATGTATCTTAACAGTTGCTTAATCATGTTAACCAGTTCCTCCTCCTGCCTTCTGGCTTTGTAGCCTTTTTTTTTTTTTCTTCCCCCAAAACTAGCTAACTCCTGCTCTCAGACCTCCCCAAGATGCAGCTCCACAACTTCCCAGGCATTCTCTGAAGCATAGCCTGGGCTCCTACTTCACATTTCAAGCTTTATATTCTTTTGGAAACACAGTACTTCCTCCAAACATCTATTTCCTCTACTCCATGAGCTTCTTAAGCTTCTAGGACAAAAGTTACACTGATCTTCTCAGGGCAGATTTAGCTAGCACTGCATGCATGCCATTTCTAAAGGTTATAAGGTCTGGTGGCACACAACCCTGCTGGAGGGGAAAAAAGAGATAAGATTCGGGGGATTGTTTTTTCCTTCCCAGAAGTGAACCTTTTCCACAGGTGAAATCTGTTTTCACCTCTTTTTGAAAGAGGACTGAATACAGATTCCTGATCATTCGAGGTCAGTATAGAAATGTCAAAATTGAGAGTCTATTAGTCCATATTCTAGTTTCTAGAGACCTTTAATAAAACAAAATAACTATTTTCTTTTCTTTCTTAATTACATGGCATCTTTAATGGAGGCTGTGCAGACCAATTTTGTAATTTAAAAAAAAATAATTTTTAATAGTTTTTGGAATCAAGGTTAGAACATGCCTGTCTGCTTGCAAGATTATCACTCTCCTTAGCAAACACAGCACTCCATTACCTAGCATTAAGCATCACAAATCAGACAGTACAAAGAGGAAAAAAAAGTACATTTACCATATCAGGTTTGGAAGAAATAGACAACAGCCACATTTTGGTTGTATAACAAACACTTTCCCACTCTCCAGTGTGGCTATTCAATTTCTGTAATAGATGTTTCATCCATATGCTACAATTTGTACACTGTGAGCAGCTCTACTCTAAACTCACAGGGATTAGGTTGCAATAGGACTTGTCATATAGCAAGACAACAGGTCGAGGCACATGAGTTTCTGAACTGAAGGGTAGCTGTTCACATATACTAACACAGAATGGTATTTCATGTTTAGCATGTTGCACTTTCTATATTTGGCTGTGTTATGGATTTGCTTATGGATCCCTTTCGAGCAGAGAAGGAAAATTCAGCTTGGGTTCTATGCTGACATTAAACAAACACCTGTTCTTCCAGTACCATGAAAAGCATCTCAGAAACCTGGTGTTTCATGCAGAAGCACCTGCCTATGTTTACACAGGAGAGCTCTACAATGCCAGTACTTGCTGGCTCTAAGGCCAGTTAGCACAGAGCAACTCAGATCCATCCCAACCAGCTTTATGGGCCTCTGAAATGCAGTGGGCTGTATCCAAAATGCCTGCTGGAAAGTACTTGGGCTGGTGCTAATTGCTAACCAGTGCCCAGGAGTTTCTGCAGCATGTTTGCCAGGCCCAGAGCTAGCCAGGGTGATGGCACAGGCAAGGCAGTCCCAGTGTCCAGGTGCAGCCCCAGACACACCAGCATGCAGTGCTCTGGAGTCCAAGGTACCCAGAGCAGACACAGAGCTGGGCTGTGTCTGTAGGTAGCAAAGCTGAGAAGTACATTGAACCAAGTTCTGCATTCGTGGAACAGTTACTTCTGTGGATTTCTCCTGGCAGAGGTTTTGAATCGTAACTCCAAAGCAGCCCAGCACAAAGAAAACAGAAGTATGAACTAAGAACAGTTTCAGAGAGTAATGCAGTAGTAGCTAGAGTAACATGTGTGCCAGAGGACAGGATTTGGCTCCTGACTCCAGTAAAGCTGTGGGAACAACACAATTTCCATTTCCTCTTTTACTACAATGAAATCTGACTGCTGTAGTTCTGATTTAACCTGCAGAAGTAAGGAAATGGAAAAGCAAAATTCATAGCTCTAAACATTTAGACGTTCTAATGCTTTCTACTTTACTTCACTGCAAGGCACGTCTTGCAGCACTTCAGAAAACCATGCTGCTCCTTCCACTGTTTGGTGTGTAAAGAGTAGCACAATTTGTATAGCGAATAGAGAGAGGCACTGTGCCAGAGTACACAAAAATCTCAGTAAACTGTGACAGGAGCATGCAATAATGAATGAGAGAAATAGTCCTGAGAGGACTTCCATAATACAGAATAAGGTATTTGGATATTGTACACTGGGAATACAGGGCAGCTTTTAATATTATCTGATAGCAATGACCTGTAATTTACCCTCTGAAAATCAATAAAAACATAATGCTGTAGCCTTTGCCTTATTTAAACATATCTAGAGTAAAGCAAACAGAGCTCCTCTGAGAACCAGTCTTCCTTTTGCTATGGCAATGATGTTATTAAAATAATCTTTAAATCATTTTAACAGCTTAAAAGACGAAATATCTTGTATCTAGATGTATATTGGGTGGATACCAAATATATTTTCCAATAATGAGCAATAATGTTTAACCTGCATACTTATAGAAGTATGAGAAATCCATTACACTTTCTCTTCTTAAGTGGAACATCTGCATACAGGACCATCAGGGAAATTACTCTCTTCGATTCACCCGTGACATATTTACATTTACTTTTTCTTTTGGCCTTTATTTTCTCTTTTAAACCCAAAAAGAAAATGCAATTGCAGGAGACACATTGCTTGAAAAAAACAGTGTAAATGCAGACTTAAAAGTGATCTTATTTTCTTTCCAGTCTCACTCTCTCTTGAAGAAACCATGTTGGAAGTCTCCTGCAACAGCCAAGGGAACAGACTACCAGTCTGATTTTTAATGCCCAGGACTGAACAAACAGTATTTTACCCAGGCTCCTTTCCTTGCTATGTATGTACTTAGAAAGAGGATTCCAGATTGAGTTGGCAATTTGTTGGCTTGCCATCTGAACCAATCTTTCTGATATTATTTATAGAAGGTCTGCTTTTAATGGGCTGGCTGATATTCTCATCCATCTCATTGCAGCTCTGGACTCCAGGGGCTGCCAGTGGACTGTCACAGCCACAAGACTTGGCAGGCCAGGTCCTTGGTTGGTATAAATCAGCACTATTCCTGCTTACTGCTGCTAAGGGTTTCACTTGACATTTTCAGTACGCTTGATTCATGCCCCAGTTAATCTGTTTCACTTTCATGGTTTTACTTGCACGTTTAGCAAAAATCCTTAAACACTGTTAGCTTGTTTCTAATTGAATATTCCAGCTGAAGCATCCTTTTAGACAGCTTTCAAGCATTGCAGTACTAAATGGTATATTACTGAAATCATTATTTTTAATTAATATAAAAATTATTAAAATTAACAATTCAGTTACTGGACATTGGAAATTTTTCTGAGATTTTACTACTACCAGAAAAATTACCTGCATAATTATTTTTATTACACAGAAATAAATTTTCTGGGCAAAACCAACATGCATTCTTATTTATGTTATATTGCAAATTGATAGACAATAGTTAACTCTCAGTTATTACCCATTTATAACAGATGAAAAGCAATTAATCATTACAGTATATTTTAAAAGAGTTATTAATTTCTATTCAAGCTTTTTGTCTAACTTTATGCTGGAGATTTACAAAAGAACCTAATTGCATTTGAAAGATTTAGCCCCATGAGAAATTGCATTCACTATTCTTTGGTCTGTTTGGTTTTTTTGAACCAAGAAGCAGCACAGTTTGGAATTTCAAATGCAACTTTCAGCTGTAATCTGCCACTGCAGCTGGTGGCCCACAGTAATGCTCAGGGCTATTTGAGTGTGATTGCAGCAGAATTTGCACATATTCCAGATCATCATAAAAGCTTCTTCTTTCTGACTGCCAGTGGAGTGCTTGGATATATTGGAGGACGAGGAAATTACCCGTAGTGGATGGAATTTTAACTGATATCTATATAACCTAAGAAGTACAGGACTCAATTCTGCATCTATTGAAGCCTCCTGTCTCGCCAAACTTTTGTCAATCAATTTAACTGACGCAGCATCAATGTGCTCAGTAAGGAGCTTAAGAAAATACTACTGTTCCTTTGGAATCTGCTGGTTTTATTCATGTGCTTTTTTGAATGAAATACTATCCAGAAATAATGAACGAAATGTCTGGCTAATGTAATGGTTAGAAACTTCTCCACATAAGCAACTTTCCAGTGCATTACTTCTCTACATAGACTGTCTGACCTTGTAGCCAAGTGTACTAAAACGCTCTTTGACCATAAATTTTAAAATAGAGAGCAAAATCGAGAAAACTAATCACAGAAATAATTAATTGCATCAATGTGCAGTAAAATAAACATTTTACCATGCATACAACAGCAGCAACACTGCACAGTACTTATCATCACCTGTGTTTTCTTTCCACTCAGAACACCGCATAACCACAGTATAACTACTAATACATTCTTCACAACCACAACCCCCTCAGCCAGCAGCCTCTGTCAGCCTGACAAGCATGCTGACTAGTTCCAGCAGTGGTGACCTTTGTATGGACTCACTGGGATCACAGACTTGCTTCCCATATCTGCAAAGAAGCCTTCAGCTGTAAACAAAACAGTTTTAATGTTGTCTCTCTTCTTCGCTCAATGAAGAGTCCCACAACAGAGTTATCCACTGCAGTACTAACAGGACTAAACAGTGATTACCTAAAAAATCCACAGATGGTTCATACAATGCCCTTCACAGCAGAAAAACTTGCATAAATTTTAAAATTTTCTTTCATGTCTCTTAACATTTCCAGAATGGCATTAACTAACAATAATTTCTTTGTCAATAAACCAATTTCTGAATGAAAGCTTTGCAGATCAGAAGAGGATGGGAAAGCACACAAATATGAAGATAACCTTCCTGTGAAATATAAGCAGGATAAATGCTACAGGACCTTGGAGCTTGGCCAACCAGTAAGAAGTACAGGACTTTATCCCATGGAGCAGCAGCCATATGAGGCAATACAACTGGGAGGGGTGGCAGAAGGGCAATACAGAGTCTATACACCTCTCAGAGCTTTACTCTTCCAGCTTTTTTTGCTGCAGTTTCTGAAAAGCACTCGGCTACAACCAGGCAGGTCTTCCTTGTTTTCTCCATCAGAGTCCAGGGTAGGTACAGAGACACCATTTCACTGTCCTGAGACAGCTACACTTAGTAGGAAGACTGACCCATCTGATATCTACATGATTTAATGTTTGATCTACATGTACCAATGGATCAATCTGCACAGAGGCAGAGCTTATTACTTTAAACATAGTAAAAACCCCTTTATTACACCAAGGCAGAAGTATACTCTGTTAAGAAGGACATCCTAATCAGCTTTTCTCATCAATGCCTCCTTTTCCCACTCAGTTAGTCCTTTCCACATGCATCAGAATCTTCAGCTCCTTGCCACTACAGCATAGTCTACGGCAGTAGGAAGCATCTCCATGTGTGCACGTGTTCACAAGGTATCAAAGCTGCTCAGCACTTCACAAAACTGAGCCGTGTATTTCTCTTGTGCATTACTCTTCACTAGATCCAGTCACACAATGGAAGAAGCTACTGTGGCTATGTGACCCTTACCATCAGCTGCCCCAGGGTTTTTGAGAATTCCTTAATTCACTTACAACAAAATTATCCAGGTTAGTCAACTAATGATGGAGAAGCATTTAACCTCACGGGGTGTTTTTTGCCTTTATTAAAGGAGGGCTTACATAAAACCTGCTCTGCTATGAATCAGTCTACACAGCACAGATTGCCAGTACACAGTGCACACAAGCAGGGATGGTAGCAGCAATGACTCTGTGGGATCGGCAACTTCTTCTCTCAGCACTTTTTAATCTAGAAGAGGATAGGGTTTTATGGTGATAAAACCATTATTGTATTGCTCATCTTAGTTTCTATCAACATTTATCAGTAAGAAGCCAGGTTAACCAGCACTGCACGTGGTCACATATTTCTCACTAGAACTCACTATGAAAGATGGCAGCTTGTAGCAACCTCCACAAACTACAGGCAGGGTTATAAAGTGTGGTCAATTCTCCCCTTGGTAGTCTTATCCAATGACCACACAACTCCCCCATCAGGGATTGAGGTTATAGTGAGGGTGAAAGAAAAAACAGTTACATTATTATATCCTCCTCTGTCAGTCACTAAACTGATATAAAAGATACTCTACCCCAATGTTTGGGACCTAATACAGTTCCAGAGGTATTGACTGTAAAGTAATAGCAGCATGTGAATGGAAGACAGAGCACTTGGCCTCAATGTAGAAAATAAATACAATTTCAGTAACACAGGAGGAATCTATGCAAATACTTCTGCACAATATGATGTGCCACCTCATAGCCGAAAAGGTACTTATTTTTCCACCTATGCAGAGTGATGGTTTGGCAATTAAGCTGAAGGTAAAATAGCCCTTGAACACTTCGGCTAATGGACAGTCTAGATACAACACACAGGGGCAAAGTGCCCACAAAAATATCCTAAATGGAAGCTGAAAGAAGATCTTAACCAGACATTTTCTCCCACTGGCATCAGTGGAAGACAGGAAACAGTGTATTAAAATAAGAATGGCTGCACAGTTACCTGGGCTGTTCTCATCTTGCTACACAGTCACAATTCACTGGAGACTGGCTATCTGCTGACACACTTTTTATGAAAAGCGATCGTCACAATTCACTGGAGACTGGCTATCTGCTGACACACTTTTTATGAAAAGTGATCATTAAGTTTCATTAAAGTTCCAAGTCCATCATCATGTAGCCAATTTTAGTGACCTCATCACCATTTCAAAATCTCACATCAGGTCTTTTGAACTCTAGTACTTTTTTTCTTTTTCATCCTCTCTTTCTGGAATCAAGAGAAGTGTTGGTACCTGTCCCCTCTAGCTAATCTTGGTCTGCTGCTTGCTACAGCTGAAATGAAATGAAATCTCTTCCTATCTTCTCATGAGTTATTCTTCAAATCCTTTAATACAAACAGATTAGTTAAGACTTTTCCTGAAGTTTCTCAGCATAGTGTATAATAGATCACTGTGGCCAAGAGTACTCCAAATAAAGCCTTCAGCCCCAGATACATCTTCATTTCATACAGAAGTGTATATTACATAAAGATGAGACGTTTAGTGGAATTTACAATGTTCAGTATTTTAGAACAGCTACAAATTAACCTCGGCATTTTTTAATTATGAACCACAGAACTCCCTGACTTTGTTTCATGTTTCCTTTCAGGAAAAGAAGTAGTTCTGTCATATCCCTAAATAAATTATAGAATAGACACTCCTGCTTTTTCCCGCCATCAGTAACATAACCTCATCCCAAAGCAATCACATTTGACTTGATCCATCTCCAGAATTTCTAGTTGCAATTTATTTTACACAAAACTTCCTGTCAGGAAGGTGGAAGGGAGCCCAACTTCTGCAGTGTGATAAATTATAGAGCAAGACAGTCTTCTGCATACTTGTGAAATAGTAAAACATAGCCTATTAAAAAAACCAAAATACAATTCTATGTTTCAAAATTCCTTATACCCAAATAAAACCTGGTATAAAAATTAAATTCAATAATTTAATTTATTTCCACAGACCATATATGCTGGTAGGATTTAAATTTGGGCTTAGATATGTTTGTATGAAACACAAAGGGAGAAAAAAAATTAAATTCCACTTTTCAAATAAAGTCAAATGCCACCACTATAGATCAGACACAGAAGAAAATTCAGCAATATGTGTTCTTATCATGTAGGACTATTTTCTAAATGCAGTTATTAATTAAAAAACCCAGCCAGCAATCCCAAATATGTTGGGACATTTTAATTTCAAGGAGAATTGCCTAAGACACATGGAAACATCCAATACAATTTTAAAAACTTCCCAATTTCACAATCACCAGTATTTTTATCTTCTTTACTTCAAGGTGACTATATTCTTCATTCTTGAGGCCACAAAAAGGCATCCACTTCTGATGGCTTTCTTAAATATCATTTCTCTGACTTAAAAGCCTATCCTTCTATTATTCATCTCTTTGACACCTTGCAGTGAAAGTGAGCTGAACACTTTATTTTCTCTCCTAGATTTTTTTCACTAGTGTGATGATACTAAGTGTTCTCTTAGCAATCTAGCGGCTTGACTGAGGGATTATTTTTGACAGCAGCTGTCAGACCCAAGAATGGACATACATGTAAGATACTCATGGTTCTACTGACATTAATGACAGTCTTGGCTGCCTTCAGGTCCTGGTTGGGCTTATTGCCTTGGTCACCAAACCTAATGCTGGTTGCAGGAGGATGAAGACTTCTTTAACTTTCAACTTTGACATGGTAAGTATTGAATACTTAGTTTTTGGTTTAGACTGCTAAATTTTCTTTCTTTTCTTCCCACAGAGAATGGAAACAATCTTAGCAATCTAATCATAGGCACTGTGAAGTTCTATGAGGAAAAAAGACAAACAACACCTAGTTGTTATTCAAAATGTCATTTCAAGGAATGCACCTTTCCTTCAAATTGTTTGTTTTTTTAATCCACATCATGCACCTCTTTGTGTGTATCTTATGTGAACGTATGTGTAGGAGTGAAGAAATAACATCAAACAGGGAGATTGGCAAGACAGAACATAAGCACTGGAGAATGAGTATAAATAGGACTCACCAACCTCAGCTGATGAGTGCGTTTTCACATTTCAGGAAGAAGAAGGGAAAAGAATAGTGTGTTTATAGTACCACAGCAGGTATCAGTTTGAGCAAGTAAGAGTTAAAACCTCACAAAACTAAAGTCAGAAGGACACAACCTGCAGGACAGGGAGCAATCAGTATTGGACAACCTGGCAAACGTTCAAGGCCTGTTTAAAAACAGGGATTGACTTACTATTTGTGGTAGGCAAACCTATCCTGTCTCTCATGATAGAAAGCCAGACAATGCAACTTTTGTACTACAGCTATGTAAACACAAAATATATCATGATAACTTACACCACACTGCAAGTTGACCAAGTCATTGATTTGCAAATGTAACTTTCAGTATTTTCAAGATCGATGTAAGACTTCAATAAAGTAGTTGCATTCTGTTCACCGAACTTCACTTTACCCTCAAAAACCAATCCCTGATTTGATACAGCTGGGTAATTTTTGGTCAGGCCCAAAAGATCTGGACTGCATGTTGCTGGCCCAGCTGTAATGTTGGAACTTGCCAGCTTGCTCAGTTCCTCTGCACAGGCTACACAGCCCCAGGTCGTGTGTTTATTTACTCATTTCCACAACTATTTACCCACTTTATATTCAACATGCACTATGAGTATTAACATCTATTAGTAAAATCATAGAATGGTTTGGGCTGGAAAGGGCCTTAAAGATCATCTAGCTCCTGCCATGGGCAGGGACATCGTTCATTAGACCAGGTTGTTCAAAGCCCTGCCCAAACTGGCCTTGATCCAGGAAAGGAGCATCCACAGTTACTCTGGGCAATGTGTGCCAATGCCTCACCGCCATCACAATAAACAATGTCTTCTGATCTGATCTAAACCTACGCTCTTTCAGTGGAAGCCATTCCCTCTTGTTCTGGCAATATATGCCCTTGTAAAAGGCTCCTCTCCACCTTTCTTGCAGGCCCCTTCAGGAAGGCCACCATAAACTCACAGTAAAGATATCTCTTCTCCAGGCTGAACCCCAATAGTCTCAGTCTTTCCACACAGGACAGGTGCTCCATCCCTCTAATCAACTTGGTGGCCTCCTCTGGACTCACTCCTGCCTGTGTCTGAGACTCCAGAGCTGGGTGCAGGGTTCCAGGTGGGGTCTCACCAGAGAAGAGCAGAGGTGCAGAATTCCCTCCCTCACCCTGCTTGCCACACTGCTCTGGATGCAGCCCAGGATACAACTGGATTTCTGGGCTGCTAGTGCACATTTCTGGGTCATGTCCAGCCTCTCACCCACCAGCACCCCAAGTCCTTCTCAGCAGGGCTGCTCTCGTTCTGTTTATAATAGCTATCAAACAACAAATTCTTCAATCTCATTAAATTAAAACATGCAAAAGTGCTCACACTGCTATCCTCAGCCCTTTTAGGTTGGGAATCACATTTTTTAGAATCCAAACAAGTTTCATATTCTATTTTGATCATATGACCAGGCTTATTTCACATCAGTAATTGTATCATATGGGAATTTTGTATGCATTCAATATTTAACAACCTTTTTAAACAATTTCTGGCCAGTACAACAGTCTCTGTTCCTTGGTTTCCTCTAGAGTAGCACATGAGCTACCACATATACAGCTATAATGAGGTGCAACAATGCTTATTTTGTAAAATGCTTTCTTTTATGTCAGATTAAAAAGTGTTGTGCTGTGAAGTTGAAACAAACAACTTTAGACTCAAAATGAACTTACAATTAGATGATTTCAAAAAGCAGTTAGGAATCATTTTAGAATGAAAAAGCACTTACTGAGCACAGACATAAGCAAATCAATGCAAGTACAGGGTTATCATGCAGGCAATTTCTTCATGATCTCAGAAATATAAAGAATTAATTGTTAGACTAAATACTAGTCTTTATTTGAAATATATACTTTTTGAAAGTTTCCTCCTTGAACACAGGGAGCCAAATTTTGGAACTCCAGACAACTTCACTGGAACTCAACATGCTGAATTGCATGTCTGTATCCTTGTAGGAAGTGTTCTCATCCTTAGAGTGGATGTACATGACCATTCACTAAGACAACAGAAGGAACACATTGTGAAAGTCCTACGCGTCTAAGTTTTTACAGTTTCTACTCATGCTTTACTTGTGCCTATGCCACAATCAGTGGTGAGAAGAGATACTTTTTTCCTCTCCTTCATTGCAGAACAACCTAGATCTCTGCTACCCAGAGCACATTCTGGGAATTGATTCTACCAAGTGCAGCAGAAAACTGTTTACTAAGACAGCACTCAGTATAAAAAAATTGTATTGGTAGCATGGCTAATCTAATAAGATTCTTTACAAAAACCATATACAAGCCATAAAGTCTCTTGCCAGAAGATAGTACAGATATTAAAAATCTCTATGGATTCAAGAAGAGACTGGAAAATATAATTAAACATGCATGATTATCAAGAACGCCACCCTGCTTCAACAAGTCCACAAATTTTGAACTGCTGCAGCATCAGAATTTTATTTTGAGGAAACACCTTCTTACACACCTGCCCTTTTCTAATGGCTTTGTTAGGCATGTGCTAGGGAGATTCTAGCAGATCCTAAATCTGGTCCAGACAACCCCTCTTATGATCTTACCATAACCATAGAACTTGGTTAAATGTTTTCCATGGCTATACCTAAATTTGAATAGAAAGGGATGTGAAATACCTAACTGTGTGGGGATACAAGATGTAAGCAAGTGGCTGTTAAAACTTAATAATACAACTCAGCTTTCACTTTTCAGCACTTTGGTGTGTTTTAGTCATAAGCACCTATTATTTCTAAGGTAAAATAGTTGAATTTTTTTTAACAATGCAGATTGCGTTGAAGCTAAATTCAATTCACACTTGATGTGAAATAGATCTAAACTCAAATTTTAAAAAGCACACCATGAAAGCACTGAGCTTTCACCTCACTCAACAAAAAGATGTACTATGCAACAGTACCAGATAATATAACTACAACACTTTTTGAAACTATGCTTTACATGAAATGAAAACATTTTCTTACTGCATAAGGAACAAACCTTCAGCAATTCAGTCTCTGGCTGAGTTTGCTTGAGGCACCTCAGCTGAAACAAAACTCATAGGAAAACCATAATGAAGTTCATATTTTCATTTTCAGTACAACTGAAATGAGTCAAGTAGCACAGTGAGCTGCTGTTTACTGCACATGCTTGCATCTTTATATTGTACTTTTTGGTTCTCGTGTACAACAGCCACTTGATTGCGATTTGCACCTGCATGTTTCCTAACCAGGATAATTTCCTAACCAGGAAATTAACCTGGGTTAATTTCCAAACACAATTAGTTTAGAGGTCACCATACTAATATGATAAGAAGAGGAAAAAATGGATGAGACACATTCCCTTCTGCCTGTTTGTCATGGCCAGCTTCAAACCGCCTCTCTGGCTGGGGCCATGCTAGATGCCCAGCAGTGCTTCCTCCCAGCACACAGAGGGAGAAACAGATGTGGCACAAGAGAGGCAGGGAGGCCAGATGAAAGGAAAGCAATTTCCCTTCTCTCCCTTTTCTTCAGTCAATGTTGAACGAAGGGAAAAACCAATCATGTTCACCATGCTCGTCCTATACTTCCCCTCTGTTTCCCTTTTTAAGATGGCTCAGTCATGTTACTCCTCCATGAACACTGGGAAAACAGTGGCACATCTACTTTTTTCTCCTCATTTCAGACACCACCTTCTTGCCTCACCCATAGCCACATCTCCTTGCTTCAGATTCCCCTCATCCCATAACAACCCATTTTTTCCTTTCCTCATTCTCAACGGGTGAAGAGTTCCACACCTTTCAGTTGCTACATGCCAAAAGCAGACATCTTTCAAAAGCCTTTGTGACTTTGCACACACATAATGACATCTCCTGAATGATTTTTTTGATTACACGTAGTTAGACGTCATGCTGTGCTAAATGTTATATTTAGTGTATGTTCCAGTCACTCACAAGAGCACATACAAAGAAAGCTGGTGAACAGCAGGTGATGTGAAAAGTTAAAAAGAAAAGTTAAAAAGCAGTGAAGTGAGGGGACTGAGAGAAGCAAGATACAGAATATAATGCTTTTTCCTTTTGCTTGTTTTCAGTCAATAGAGCAATTAAAAAAACTCAATTTGTATTTGTTGTCTGTCTTCACCAATTCGTATATTAGAAGTGAGATACACCATTTACTTGCTGTTCATATAAAGACATTCTGTACTGGCTGATGAAAAAATAGTTTTGAAATACAAAATGTTCCTAGTCATTTCCCCAGTGCAAAATTTGTAACATTTACCCTCATACCATGATCTGGGAAGAAAAAACATTTTAAAATAACTGCCAACTCATCTTCTTGAGGTTGTTTTCTAGATTCTTGCACTATTGGTAGACATGTATTGTTTAATTGATGGTATAAACTCTCACTTTATTTATGCCTAGACAGCTTCCTGAGAAACAAGAATGGAATATAAACCAGATTAGAAAACTGGATTTTCTAGCCTACAGCTAATGAATTATGTGAATTTAGTTAAAACTGATTTCAGACACAATGTGACAGAAATTTGGCTGCATCTTCTAGAAGAAAGGTTGAAAGTATTTCACTAAGCAAGAAGTCGAGAGTAAATATTTTATTGTGTAACCAAATTTAGGACAAACATAATTTTCAGCACAGAATTTAACAGAAACAACATTCCAGTCAAATTAGCTAGCTGGACTCAGTACACCAAAGGATCAAGAGATCAGAAATGCTCACTCTGATTCAACTTACATTTACTCTACTGAAAGCAAAAGCAGACACTACCAGATCCATACATAAAGTATGGCTGTTCCCTCACTTGATCACCTTAAAACTACACATCCAACCAACACCCAAATGGAAATCCTTTGTCATCTGTCAACACTGACACTACAAAATCTCCATTCTTTCTACCTGCTGCTAAAGAGCTTTACCATTGACATGCACACGCTTACAAAATCAAAACCTTCTCATCTCTCACTCTAAACTGCACTTGCCAAAAAGGAAAATCAAAATACTTCGGCTACCTTTGCTTGCAGAAACGGACTGACAGAATGCTGATAAACAAAATTAGACCTGATTACTTATCTCTATCAGAAAGAAATCTTCCTCTACTTAGTGGAAATATTGCTTAATTTGTCGCAACCCCTCCTCTGAAGAGCAATCAGTTCATTTCCAGAAGGAAGAACCCGGCAGGAATGCTCCCGCAGCTCCCTCCCCGCGGCAGCGCAGCCAGCGCCGCGCACAGCGCGCACTTACTGATCTTCTCCTCCCCTCTGGAGAAGGGAAAGCAGCAGAGCTGGCCCATGGCACCGCCGCCTCAGCCTCTCCCTCGTCCTCCGCTTCCACCTTAAGCAAAACCTGCAAGTCGGGCGGCGGTCCGTGCAAAAACTGCTTATTCCTGCCGGGAAGCGAGCGGAGCCGGGGAGCGAGCGGCCCCGCCCC
>PYHW01010133.1:1131222-1250073 GCA_013186435.1 Turdus rufiventris | reverse complement strand
TCCTAATTCCCATATCTTTGCCTGAAAGCCTCTTGATTTCAAAATTATAATAATTTGGAGGGAGGATGTTTACATTCTCCATTTCAAAAAGAAGCTCCTGCCTTTCTCAGCAGACACCTGTCCTCCAAACTAAAACAGGAACTTTTCATTCTTTGTCCATATATAAGCCGCACCTGATTATAAGCCACACTTCGGGTTCGGACCAAAATTTTAGTCAAAATGGCATGGCTTATAATTGTGAAATTACTGTACTTAAGATTTATAAATATGAAGGAAGTGTGCTCTGGAATTTTAGTTTCATATATGAACACCTATTACCTATTTGTACAAAAACTGTGCCATTTTGAGAGAAATATTTTCATTCTCAAAAAAGAATTTAAGAACTGGGAGATTGAGATGCTTATATTAACTGAGCAAAATGCAATTAGCTGAGTGGGCATTCTCATATATTTCTATACTCCAAGGACACAGTGGTATTTATAAAGGTCATAAAAAAGGGAATGTGATTCTGCATTTGGTCTGTGAACAAGAGGATACAGTATCAACTAAGTGAAATAACAAATTCTTTGTCTTTACCTCAATGTATTGAAAAGTATTGCTTTACAAAATTTACTTGCGTAACCAGGCACTGGATGAAGTAAAACAGTTTCTTTTGTTTGTTCTCATTCTGTTAATTTCCATAAAATTTCTGTGTACTGTTCAACTCCTTGAAAAGGGAGAGACATTTGTTTTTGTCCTTAGCAATGCTAAATATTTTTGGAGAGAAGAGAAATCACTGGTAATACCTCTAGTATCTGTTCTGATTTTAAAATTGCTATTTCATACTAACTGATAAAATAGGATTTATCTATGCATTTTAATTATGATGTTAAACATGAATTTAAGTGCTAATGAGCCTTTTACATAAGAATGCAAAAGCTAACATAGCTTGAAAAATAAGCTCACATACAAAAGATAACAACATGCAACAGACCAAAAAGATACTCCTTTAAATGGACATTCATGTATGAGAGTCTCTGAATTGTTTCCAAAGAAAAGGAATATTTCAATGAAACATGTACTGACAATATATGAGAAAATCAACAACTGCGCTGCAGTCAATCCAAAACCTATCACAGAGGCATCTACTGTGCAACTGGTAGGAAGCAGCTTGGATATATGTCAAGGCACCATACGAGTCCCATAGACAAAGGCTGTCCCAACCCACACATATTCAATGCTTTTCTGCTGTGCATTTTACAACCTCCTCGAACGAACATCACCCACCCTGAGGCTGAATTGATTACAAGGATTTCAGCAAGAAAATAACTGCTTAAAGGCAGTGTTTTGCATCACTGTAAACATGCAGGGACATAAATATAACATGTATGTATGTATGTATGTATGCATGTATGAATCCTGTATGTTGGTAATTTGTTTCTAATGAATGCCAAAAAAAACCAAGCACCAAACAGATCATTTAGCCAGGAGTGATAAATCTGCATCCAGAAACTGAATAAACCCCATGTATTCTCTTGCTGTCCAGTAACAGAAATAGTCATGTTCAGAACTGGCGCAGTTTGAACAGCTTAGGCTTAGGATTCTGAAACTGGACACTCCCTTTTCTAAATCAGCCACAAGATTAAAAGTTCAGTGAGCATTTTAGCATTGTGCTTGTGACTTCTGTAAGACTAGACACTCCAGGAAATAATCGCAGGATTACAGAGTCTGATTTGGGGCAGGGGTGGGGCTCATTCTTTGGCTCTGTGATGTCTGAATTTTCTGCTGCTCTGGTGAAGCTCCTTGAAGAACACCGATTCATCATTCAGCTTCCATGTTAAGCTGCCACTTGTGGCTTTGCTAGTCTTTGGGGGCTTGAATTTCCCCAATGTGAGAGAAGTAAAAGGTCCCACTGTCCAGTTTCATTTGCAAGCCAACTACGTATGTAAAAACTATTTCCTCTTTAGAATAAAAAGTGAAACCTGATTTAAGTACCCATGTATCATAATCAGAGGTTTTGGATCCCAGTTGGGTGAGATGCCTAACTCAAAAATCAAAGTAAGACAAAGAGGTGTTGATGCATGTCTTATTCAATGCAGCATTCAGTTCAGCCTTTCTTGACTCTACTCTGCAATACTGGACTACACACAACTGGAAATGGAGGCATCTCATTCTGGGGCTAAATTCCTACAAAAAGTATTCATTTATATTCATCCTTTTTTTTTTTACTTGTAAATTTTATTTATACACAAGGATATGTAACAACCCCCTCCTTTAATAAAAAACAAAAGGACTTTTCAAGATAATACACCTATGAAATACACTAGATAACACACATGCAGTACATGTTATATTTCACAGTGCAAGAGACTGTGGGCAGCATTGTGGACCAAAATTTGTTTGGGAAAACAGCCCTTAAAAGACAGTCCGAAGATCTGTAGATTTGTTATTGTAATTGGCCTACTAGCACAAAGTTACTAATATAACTGCACTGACAGATCATTACACTTGAATTTACAAAAATGTAAATTTACATTGAAAAAATGTATGAATGTGACAAAACACAAACCCTTACAGATTCTTCCACTATATTAAATAAACCATAAAGAAAAAGTATTCAAATAAAGATTCAACAGTCAGATTAGCTACTGCTACAGAAGAGAAATTTATCCGGTATATGCAACTAATTTCACGTGTTTGAGCAGTGCAACTCATTTAGACAAGATCCCTCTTCTAAACAAAAGGGATGCTAAACCGTTCAAATATATCAAATAACAAAAAAAAAATTTTTTTTGTACTCAGCTATTGCATTTTACTTTATAATTCTCACCCTTAAAATCTACTAGCACAAACCAACATTCTCCCAAAGTAATTTTCTTTTCCTTAGAATCTTGTTAGGTGAGTCTCACCACCACTGGTCCTGTACTACTTAAGTTCCAAACAGAGAAAGAAAAAAAGGACTGAAAGTGAGTGGAGACTTTAAATCTGAACGTGCAGATAAACAGTAAGAAAGAACTGAATCCTGAAAGCCTTAGTCCTTGTTCCTCATAGCACCCAAATAAACGTAACATCATTGTACAAGTTAGTGGTATAAGCCAATAAAAGGGACCATGATACAGAGAAGTAAAAACACAGATTACTCTTTGTCTGGGAAATATTTGTGATAATTCTCAAATAACTAGGGCATTAGAGTTTACATATCTGTATTTCAAATAATAGATTCTGGTTTGCTCTGAAATATATAGGGGTTTATGCCTATATAGAAAGAGTTGCACTATAACATTTTAAACTCTATTTGGAGACACAGCATACCTTCATGTGTTTTGTGTTCTTAGAATTAAGAAAAGCTATCCCAAGACTAGAGATAACCACTAAGAACATTCAGACCAGTCCAGGTAATGAATTATGAATAAATTTAAACCAGATATTCTGTATATTTCTGGGAATAAAAAAATAAAAAAAGAGAAGCTCTGACTAGTAAACTGCAAGACAACTGGAAGATGGAAATAGCGTAATCATAATCTGGATTGTGAATGATACGTTATTTGAGATATTGTATACATCAGGAAAGGAAACTACAATGTATAGAAAGCTGAATTTACCAATAATAAAGATTACAAAGAATTCAACAAAATCACCTGAAAGAGTACATGCAAAATAATGACTGTTTTTACTTGCTTTCATGTGAAAATAAAATTTCTAATATTAAAGATACACTAACAAATCTCCTCTTCTTCCAGAGGTGGTGCAACAACCTAATCACGTGATGAAAAATTTTAACACCAATGTGTGTTTTCAGTCTGCAACATGATAGGAATGGGGAAGGAAATCTATAGAGCTTGCCTGCATTTGAAAGATAAGACAGATTAACACTGCCTGGGAATTTTAAAGTACTAAGAGCTGTATCTGAATAATTCCATATGTGAACGCTCTTATTTTGGAATAAGAGAGTGCTTTGTTCCTGTTCAGCTTGACCCACTTTCCAAAAGCATTTAATTAGGAGCATTTATATGTGTAAAAAAGGCTTTTGTTTGTTCTTTTTATTAAAACAATAAAGTTCAGTATCTAAGGTTTCTGATTCAAAACATCTTAAACATTTAAAAAAAAAAAAGCCGTGGTAGCCTAGGTATTAAAATTCAATAGTGGCATTTCCACTGCTTCTCTAAATAAATGATTTAAAAGGCAAAAGGTTTTTCAAACAGTCTTCAGTCAGCAATTACTTTCTGGTGTAATCCCTAGGCTGTGGATCGCTACTCAGAATTCTGTAAAACAAACCTGCTGTTTGCAAAACATGAAGTAACAGCAGAGGTTTTTAAAGTATGTGTCCAAGTGTCAACTGTAATGTCTTGGAAATTCAGAAAGTAAACTATTTACCTAAAGTAAAACCATGCAGCCTAGAGAGGACACTCTTGCTTTACCAATAGCTGATCCCAATCAAGGTGAACAGAAATCTGTGCTGCCAACTCACACAGTCAAGCTCAGCATTTTGGCAACCACATATGCCTGGATATTTGCTTAGAATGCAAGCAGTGTGAACCCACACTATCTCAGAAAACGAAGAGTAGGCATGTTTAGAAAGTTAAAAAATTGGAAGCCTACCTTCAGATGTCTGGAAGTGTGTCTGGTAAGTATGAGTATGTTTGCATGTTCAACCTACATCTGGGCACCATGGCTTTGGCCTTGTAAACCTCCTGAGCTGCTGATGCTGGTACAGAAATTAGTACATAGCTGAACATTATAGCATCAGCTTAGTGGTCGCACCCACACCTGAGAAGCAGGAAGAACAGCTGCATTTAGCATTATCATCTCCACATGATCCCAAGTGCTCCCCATCATTTCCACAGGACAACAGAGCAAGTAAATCAAATACTAGAGTAACACCACATAGTTTATGCCATGGGTGGCTAGCACATTTAATTCTGCAATGGAATAGGTAAGGAATTGCCTTCAGCATGAAAGACAGTGTAAAAACCCCATATCCTCTGGTACATGTGGGGTAGAGGGATTTTGTGCAATGCTGGATTGTCCCTGGTTGGATGGCTGACAAATAAGGGTCCACACGCAGACTCAGACATACTCCACTAAGAAGAAATAAAAACTCTTCACATGTGTAATATAACAACAAGCTTGTGAATTGCATGTTGCATCCTCCCAGAAAGGGAGTGCTTGAGTGCCATCTCATACATTTCATACATACTCTTTATACTGCTCGAGTGACATCTCCAACCTTTTGTACCTAATGTATCTGCCTAACTGTCCTATAAACAGAGAAGAGGTTCAGGTCTCTTAGCTGTCATTAAATATTAATGCAGATTTTAAGAATCTTCATTTAAAAAATAGAAGATCACATACTATGTATTCAGCAGGTACTGTGACAACCCTCTGTGCTGTGTTTAAGAACAGATTAAAACCAAATAACTTGGCAGGCTACTGTTGAAACAATGATGTCATGTTTTAGCTTGTGGTTGATGTAATCTTGATTTTACATTCTACTGCTTCCATGAGAAACAGCACATTGTGGCTTTCTTGGAAACAAGAAATGACACTACAAGCCACATTAACAATGCATCTTTAAAATCTGTCACATTTTATCTTGAAATTATTTTCACTAAAAGAACCTACTTTTACAAATAGTAGGGTCCTCAAAAACATTTTATGCACAGTCTAGAATAAGAAAACTATTTTTTCTATCCTAGAAACATCTGTTTCAATTAATTGCTGAGTAATGTTATGAAAGAGAATGCAAATTTTGGTATTACTCTAAACGAGCCCTTTTCCCCAACAGCTATATTTTTATGTCAGCATTTGTCATAATCCCTGAGGTACAGACCTCTACTGATCTGCAACCATATCTTATTTTAGAATACCTCATAAGATTAGGTAGGAAGCCTACAGACTCTCTGTGGAGCCATGCAGCACACTGGGTAAGAGCTCTACACTAACTAGAAACAACTAAAAAATGGTGACATTTGAACAGTGGAAAACTGGGCGTCTTTCATTCCAGGTCCTTCAAACTACTGAAAAAGACTCCTCAGAAACTGCAGGAAGAGCTTAATTTGATTATGGTAAATCACACATACCTTTTATTTTATCTCAACACTATACAAGTAATATGTATCAACAAAAGCACCTTGCTAGCTAGGAAAATTGTAAGAATATAAATGAATTATGTTCTACTGATCCATTCAATGAAAGATTATTATATATTTACTGATCCATTCAATATTACATATTTAGTTTACTCCACACCACCTAAGTGATCTGTTTACTCTTTTGCAATTAAGGTATATTGATATCAATGCTTTAGGCATTTTCAATGTATTTTTAATATATTAAATTTAGAAATAAATTAGTCATTTGAACACCAAAGTCTGCTGAGGAAAATATCTTTAAAGCATAAATACTTAAGACACTACAATCCTGCTGGATGTTATTAAATTGTATTTTTATAGCACACCATGTTACACTGTGAAAAATCAATTTTGCCTTCTTCAGATACTCAACTAAACTTCCAGTTATGAATCACAATCTTACGTCAAATAGGATTTTGTGCTCTCCTGTTAGATGTACTTTATCAGTTTTATCCCACTGTTTGCACATATTTTTGAAAACCATTTTGGAAAATCTTATTTTGATTTTTCAACTACTGATGACAGTTCTGGCATAAAAACACATCACTGCTTCAAATCTTTTTTGTTTAAAAACAAAGATAAATAGTTTTTCAAACAGAATTGCATTATGATATTTTAAAAAGAGCATAGCAGAAATTACAGTAATTTCACGACCATAAGGCGCACCCGACTATAGGGCCCCACGGCCCCACCTGCACCCGGCAGCCCCGCGGCCCCACCTCCACCTGGCAGCCGTGGCCCTGCCGGCTCCCCCCGCGGCTCACAGCTCACACTTCTAGGTTTGCAAATTTCCAAACTTTGTCCATCATATAAGGCGCTCCGGACTACAAGGCGCACTTCCAGGTTCGGGGGAAAATTTTAGTCAAAAGGGTGCACCTTATAGTCGTGAAATTCCATACAATAAAGTAAACCTCATAATCAAATACAAAAAATAAATCTCATTTTCACAGAAAGTGATGAGGGTTTTTTGCTTATTTTCAGTACTAGGAGATAAATGATTGAATTCTAAATATCATGTTCCTTTCTTTGAAGCTCCCTGTCACTGTCTCATGAAGAGCTTGTCATACATTTGCCAACATTACAGCTCAAACATTAGAATTTGCCTCAGAACAATGAAATATTGTTCTGAAATAAAAACTTCAATTTTCAAATCATATTGGTTACCTCCCTCTCAATAAACCTCTTCTCCTTATCAAGACACAATAAGTATCCATACAGCTTTTAGGTCATGACTGGTATTAAAAATCTAATATAAAAATGCTATCTCATTATGAAAAATGTGATACTAATGATCAGTGTTTCAATAGTAGAGAATTACCAAATACAGAAGCAACTGCCTGGTGTAGCAATACAAGATGAGATACATTGCTAGAGCCTATCCATCAAGTTCTTTTGCAGGAGTAGTGAAAATGAATCAATAGTGCCCCACTCTGTTGTCATTAGGAAATGGAAAAATATTTGATATGTGTAAGAAACCCCTGGATTGCTGCTTTCTAGTTGGTGTCAATAAAGAGCCTGGCTTCTAGGTTAATAACCAATATGTGAATTTTTCTCTGCCATGTTTGAAAGAACCATTTTTATAAGTCAATATTCTACCACATGACTCAGCTGAGAAACAGCACTTTAGGGAAAGACTTAACTCATAAGCACATAATACCTGTTGCTTTTTATTTAGTTAAATACTTATTCAGCACACTGCATGCACAAGACTGCAGCAGTTCTGGATAAACTCAACACAAATGGTGATTTAATTACTAATTTCAAATATTAAGAAAAAAAACCTGGGAAACCACCCAAGACATTTTTATCCAGAAGCACTATGACTATCATATAATTAATTAAAATTTGGGAGAAGTGCCACAGATATGCAAAAATCTCAAAAACAGTTATTCACAACCTAATAGGGTGGAGAAAGTAGAAGCTAGGCTACAAATAGACTAGCAAAGAAAGAAAATTAAAAAGTGAAAGAAAATACCTAAGGGTATTTTGAAATAACAAAGAAGAAAGAAGGGCATACAACAGGTAAAACTAAAGAATGTATCACTATTTTTAAAAAGTGATTCACTGTCATGCAATTAAGAAGGAAGGTGAAAAAAACCAACCTATAATATGTGTAATCTTGCTGGACAATTAAAGCAGCATTTAATTGTTTACTATTGCTGCTTCTAATTTGAGAAAATGTTCAATTGCCACATAAATAAAATCAACCACATTGAGGTCAAACTACCAGTAAACAGAGAAGCAGGACAGCATCTACTGGAGGCAAGTGGCAATCTTTAATTTAAGATAGTGCCACTATAAAAAGCTTTCAGACAACCTGGCAATACTTCATATTGCATACTGTATTTGAAATGTCTTTGATGATGAAGGTGAAATGCTGCTGTATTTTTTGCTTGACACTGTAAGTACACATACTGAGGGATGTTGACGATCCATCCAACTATCAACTGGTTTCCAATTCTTTTATTTTCAGTCTTCTGTTTCTTCTCAGTGTTATTCAGAGTTCATAGAGTGACATTATCATATCTATTTTTTGTTTCAGGTACAGATGAGTCTTTCTCCTGTTCTTTCTTCTGTAATTCTTTCTTCCCTGTAGGTATTCCCAAACCCACTGCTGACAAACTTATCTTCAGTCTGGAGGGCTCATATACAAGTTACCATCAGAAGCATCTTATTCTTTGTTTGAGACATGGTTGTTGAGCAGCTGCCTGGTTAGCATTGTACAGTGTAGTGTGGAAGTATAAACTGCACCCCAAAAGCCTAATCAAGTTTATTAAAGCAACAAAAATGTTACTTAAATGATTTAAATAGCTTAATATCAGCAATTGGCAAGAATTATTTTTCATTGTAACATGTTCTGTGCACATTGTTATTGATCTCCCCCAGAAATTTCGATTGCAAATATAATGCATCTTTTTGCCATTTAGTTAAAAACTTGTATCTTGATATATACACACATATATGGAATTAGCAAGTAAGCTAATTAACAACTACTAACAACTGCTCAAGCCGTGTATCTTATACTCACAGCCTGGCTATCCTAGACACTTTTTAGATCCTTTTTAGACCTGTCTTAGACACTCCTTTTAGTATCAGAAGAACAACTTTCTGCAGATGTCTCCCATCTCAGAGAGACTACAGAATGACCTTGGTGACAAGGTCAGACTGGACACCAACCCTGTATGTAGATCCACTGAAAAGCAAATTGATCTACTAATGTTCTGGTACTTAAAAAGTCATCTCTGAGGTATTACTTGAGCACAAAGAAGCATTACCTTTTACCATATTATTATGCTTTTATGCAGATAAACCAGATGTTTGTAGTCTGATATTTTGCTTTCCATATTGTTGCTGCGAGATTGCAAAGATTAAGGGGGACTGTAAGAGTACTTTAACCTCCACATTCCAGAAATATGAATTTTGCCTGTGCAGAAAGTAACAGTAATCTGCCAGGTGGTTTCCAACAAGAGATAAGACTTCTTGAAGTTTCTCTGCTTCAGAGATAGCACAGGGGAAGTCTGATGTATAAACTTCTTACAAGCCACTCAGAAGAAACATCACAGAAAACAGCTTGGCATGTGATAACTTTCTTTAATGTGTATATAATCTCATTTTACATTATAATACTACAAACCAATTTTCTTTAAAACAAGACTTCAAAAATTTTCATTAGTGGATCCTGAAAATATTTGAGATACTTAATGCTAAAGGTATATTTGACGTAAGATTTACATAATGCTTCTTCTGACAGTCAGAGGATCTACTGAACATCTTCACCATGATATCAAAAACTGATTCAGGTGTAGGAGTATATATTGAAAAGCCTAACTCATTCCAGCATTCACCCATCTTCTTTGGGATTTAAGGTGACATACAACAGCTGCCATGTGGTAGGTGGTCCAAAGAAGGACATAGTTTCCTTACTGTTTTGTTTGCTTTAAACAGCAAAATGAATTCTACTTCGAAGATTAAGCTTTAACATTACCTTCACTATCACACCAATTTTTAACTCCTGAAGACATACCTTGTGGGACTAACACACAGATAAAGCTTCTGCTGCAGATGTGGGCTCTGCTAAAGTTAGTGGATGTAACAGTGGATGTTAGTGCTCCATAAAATTCTGTCAAAGCCTGATTACCCATGGTGCATACTGATGCAGTTCAGCAAGTATTGTACTTCTGCCTTTTATTCATATCAATCTCTTTTGGTTACTCTATTTTTTAAATGCACCCTTAAATAAATGTGATATGTGTTGTGACACTAGCCAAAGAATCATAGAATACACTGATTTTGAAGGGACCCATCAGGATCATTGATTTCCAACTCCTGGTCCTGCAGAGAACAGCCCAAGAGTGATACCATGTGCCTGAGAGCATTGTCCAAATGCCTCCTGAACTCTGTCAGGCTTGGTGCTGTGACCACTTCTCTGGGCAGCCTGTTCCAGTGCCCAGATGAAGAACCTTTCCCTGGTATCCAAACTAAACCTCCCTTACCTCAGCTTCAGGCCATTCCCTCGGGTCATGTCACTGGTCACCAGAGGGAAGAGATCAGTGCCTGTCCTTCTGCTTCTCCTCATAATGAAGTTGTAACTCCAGTGAGGTCTCCCCTCAATCTCCTCTTCAGGCTGAACACACTCAGTGACCTCACCTGCTCCCCATACAGCTGCCCCTCAAGGCCCTGCACCATCTTTGCTGCCCTCCTTTGAACACTCTCTAATAGTTCAGTATCTTTTTTTGGGTGACATTGTGTCACCCAGACCTGCCCCCAGCACTGGAGGTGAAGCTGCCCCAGCTCAGAGCAGAGCAGGACAATCCCCTCCCTTGCCCAGCTGTGATGCTGTGCCTGATGCCCCCCAGGACATGCTTGGCCATCCTGACTGTCAGGACGTGGTAGTAAGCAAGTCTCTATTGTCAATGGATTTCTAACATTAATTCTATCCCCTTTCAGATGTTTTCATCTTATTAAATGCAAAACACTCAACTCTGACTAAACTGTAGGTAACAAGTAAATTCTGTTTCTGTAATTTCTGTGTACTTCAGGGAAAAGATAAGTGCTTGCATACATGTAGGAAGAACTAGACCTGGATACAGTGTTTTGTCTGTATTAAGTAGTTTTCAAATTTCACTATTTTTGATATATTAATAGAATTACATTAACTCCCTTATTTTAATGTCCTAACTACCTATAATTACTGAAAACCCTATTCAAACCACATTTTAAAACATTACAAAAGGAATTTTCCAAGTTCATTAAAATACAATTTCTTCTCTGAAATTAAAAAATAAGTCATTTAAACTCCATTCTAATACAGTGTTTTCTTTCACTTGTTGGCTTTAAATAAATATATATTAACATGTACAAAACCAAGCAATTAAATGCACATATTTCACCAAGATGCATTTAAATCCATACAGAACAGAGAAAAATTGAGATAATAACAGTGCCCTTTCTTAATCTAATATCAGTGAAGAACATCCATTCTCTTTATGGCTAGAGAAAGTCAGATGTAGTGCTCATGCAAAAATAATTCAAAGCAGAGTTCTGCTTGGACTGTGAAAATGACACATAAATTCTTTACACATGGTCATACTGGGACTGAGTTAAAGCAAAACAAGCATCTGATTCTTGCTTTGAATACTGGTTGATTGACTGCTGTTGTAAGCCATTTAATGGGATTCACATTCAAAAGACTGCTGAAAGACTGTCTCATTTTATCTCATTTTGAGATATCAGTAGGAAGGCAAGTTCAAGAAGACAGATTTAAACAAATGTTTGGGAAAAATATATGTACCAAATATACTACTAAGCAGATTATTTTTTTAATGAGTTATATACCAAATTCCTTAATCATATTCCAGAATCATCTGAAGAATATTTGTAAACATCAGAGCCTCAATTTCACCCAAATTAAAATTTTATACCATGTTAAATGATCTTGTAATTTCTCTTTCTCTGAAGCATTTGGATGCATATAAATAATATTGAAATGCACAAACATGTACAGAGGACATTTTATATGTATAGTTATATACGCAAACATAAACATAACTATTGGCACATAATACAAGGTAATAAATATGATGACAGATATATAGATATATATACAGATAGATAGATAAATCTAAAAATAGATATGTACAAATATATTTCATTTTGATTTTGACTGATCTAGATTTTGCAATAGTTTTGCCACTTCCCATAATTTTTTCCTCTGTACTGCTTTTGATTTTTTTGGTAACAATTTAACTAAGCTAAATTAAGGTGACCCTAAACACGAACAAAACATTAGCAGCAACTAGAATTTGTGAAGTGCCTGGCATATTTAAAGTATTGTTTAAGTATTTAATTAAAATTCCTCAGAACAATCCTGAACACCAGTAAGCACTCCCAGCAGCAGTACTGCAGCACAAAGAAGTCACCACAAGGGAGAAACCAAATCATCACCAAAGCCCTACATGTAGTCCTGAAACTAGTACTAACTTCTAACAGTGGTATTTCTGTTCAGACATAGCAGGAAGACACAACTGTGATTTCTAGCACTGTAATAATCCAGCAAGATGTCTGTACAATGTTTAATCATATGGTATTCTGAAGAGTTATTACCAAATCTGTGGTACCACTGAAATTCTCTCTGTACATGAATGTAGACCAAGTAAGGTCACATCTCTGCCAAATCAGAGACATTTCACTTAGCTTTAATCATCTATAACTACTGTGTCTAATCTGACTTAGTCACACAGCCTGTCTTTAAAGTCAACAAAGAGATGAGTAGCTCTGGGGAGTGATACATCTCACTTATCTCAAACACTCATTTTAGGATGAGAAATGGAATGGGATTCTGGAAATGGATAATTGAACATAAACTTTATCTGTCAGTGAGAACCACTGCACAAAGTTCCTGCAAAGCCAAGGTTGAGGAACAGATTTCTGTCAGATTCCATGGATCTTAAAAGAATTGCCTAACACACACTCCAGAAAAAATGGCTTTTTGCACATATAACTCAGAGACACAACTGACCAGAAGAAAATCAAGATGCACTTACCAAAAACAATAGAGGATTCACAGTAGTAGTAACCATTTGGTTGCTTTTTTTTCAACATGGAGCAAAGATCAAAGCGGTGCAAGATCTCATCTCCAAAATAATGGTTTTTGAAATCTTCATACAGACTAGAGTCAATTTTTTTCACCTTTAAAAAGCAACATAAAATTCAATTAGGCATTTTACTTGGAGATTGAATTTTCATATTTAATTTCTATAGTTTTCATTTTAACAATAAGTACAGTTAGTATGGAAAACTACTTGAAGATGCAAAAAGAATACAGAAATAATAATGTGCCAAATCTTCCATTTTAGGGAAGCACTGTCTACTGCAGAAGTTAACAATAAAATAAAACTGTCATTAGTCCTCCTTTCTACCACATCCTTTTCAGTCCTGTAGGAAACAAACAGACGTACAAAATGCTACAACTGCTTTAACTTCCAATAGTTTGCAACAGTGTTCATGGAATGTGCAACTGGAAATAATTCTTGATGTCATTGCTGGGCATGCTGCTACAAGGAAGAATAAAAAATGGTCATCAAGGGCAGTTTTCTGAGTCATTAAAATCAGCACACAGTAAAAAATGATTGTATCATACAACCTAGCATTAGACTTTTTTATCTCAGTAAACCTAAAAATTTACTGGGATTTATAATATTGGAATCATTGTGCAGTTTTGCATATATGAAGTGGAAAATAACATTCTATTAGGTTTTTTTCAGAAAACAGCATGTCAGTAGTTATTTTAAGAGTTTAGAGGTCCTCATTCCATTGCATCATCAAGAAAAATATATGATCTCTGTAGAAGATCTCCCCCTGCACACCCCCCATGCATTTGCAGAGTCAACCTGCCAATATCCTGGAGCCTCCGCTGTACGTCCCCAACAGCTGCAAAGCCCCGGTTTGCCCGTGGTTTCTTGGCAGCTCATCAGTGTGAGAAGTAAAGTCTACTTTAGTGAAGGTCAAATGTAATTTAATTTCCTTAATCTCTGAAATGATGACATCTAGTGGTGGATGCTTTTCATTTCAGGGAATTGAAATTTGGGAGTCTCTTCACAGTAGTTACTTAAAATTTTATGTTCTATGGCTAGACTAGTCATTATGTACTAAGGTTATTCTGACATTAAATTATCATTCCTTGCTTTTTGGCTGACAGTTCTTGGAAATACAGTTAGATATCAATTAGTAATAAAAAAAGACATTTTCAGCCAGGAGAACACTTGTCAAAATGTGAAGACTTGAATATTTCTGGAATGAAATGAAGAAAAACATCACAACTTCACACTCCAATAAAAAAATAACATTCACAAGAGGGTGGAACGTTGCTTGTCAAAAACAGGTTGGTAAGGTATGAATCAAATGTTGAAGGCTCAGGAATTGAGTTGTGCTTGTGATGCACTACTGAAAGGTATTTGGAAAAGCAGCCCTGGGAAACCATGATATTTTTAGTAACTGGAACAATTTCTGGAGTGCTGCTTGCAGTGAGACGTGAAAGGATGAAGCGATGCAGGTGCATGGGAAGGTCATGGCTCATTTCTTAAATGAAAGGGTCTGGAGTAGTAGAGATGCAAAAGTTGTTACCACATGGGAATAGAACAGATCTTCACAATAAACTATAATGGGGGAGGGCGAGAAACAAGAGTACTCGAGAGGCCACTTTGAAGGGTTTGGTGCTGGAAGGGGAGGAGGAAGACATCTGCCTCTGGAGGAAGCACTGGAATTGATGATGCCTGTAAAGAACATGGCTGTGTAACGTGGGCCTGCAGAAGCACGGCATGAGGAGCTCTTGCAGGACTGCCAGAGCACCAGGGAGAATGCCTTTGGCAGCCCTGCAATGTCTGGCTTTTGTGCCCGTGTCTCTGGGAAGTGCAGCCTGCTACCCCGGCAGCTGAACCCCACGCAGTCCCCGTGGCTACTGCCACAGACGGCCTTGGGACCAGGGGCAGGACGGCTCCAGGGGTGCCAGCGCAGGGAGCACAGACGCGAGCAGCCCCGCGCCAGACCCCACAGCCCAGCACAGCGCTGAGGGCTCCAGCGCTGAGGGCTCCATCCAGGCGGGGCCCGCAGCCGCCCGCAGGTCCCCCAGAGCCGCCTCAAGGCCGCTGGGGGCTGAGGGGCGGCTCTGGCCTCCAGATGGGCCCTCCCCACAGAGCGCCGGGAAAAGGCACAGCACAAGGCTCTTGGGCTTCAGGGGAGAGCAACAGGGCCTTGGGCTGCCCGTCTGTGGTGAGGAGGTGAATAGCGAGCGAAAAAGTCGGAGGGGATTGGAAGGGAGGCGCTGACAGGAATTGCTATGTCCAATGAATTGTGTGCTTGCACAGAAACTGGTGCTGTGTGAAGGTGCAGCATAAAGAAGGGGCTGCGACCCTGGAATGATGGCCAGGCTATGGGGCTGCACTGCTGAGGGGAGCCATGGTCAGCACAGGTGTGTCACGAACCTCTGAGGGAGGATGATTTTGTACATGGCCATACATGTCCATGCACATTACTGCATTTATGGGTAAGTGGGGGTAGATAGATACTTAAAAAAAAAAAAATGAACGACACAAAGAAAAACTGTAAAACTAAATGCTGGTAGTTCAGCTCTGTTACACCTTTCTTGAAAGCTAACAGTGGCTGTGTCTTTTCACCTGAATATTTATAGTTAATTCTGGTAGCATCTTAGATTCTCCAGGGTTGGAAGAATGAGTGTTAACCTCCTGTTGTCAATTGAAGTTACTTCTCAGGACGTTTTGGATGAGTTATGAATAAAAATACCTCTTGCCAACAGAATGAGTGCCACATCAGCCACAAGCTGTGCCTTGCCACTGCCGCTTGGGCCCGAGCAAGAGGAGCAGGAGGGCTCGGAGACACATATGTGTGTTTTGTGGCATGCAGGGCAGCTGGCAATTACTTACTATGATACAGAAGATTGCTCAGTCTACTTCATGCCTGAGGCACCTGATAATGAAGACCTCAAGCTACTGCAAAAAGTAATTGAGGAACTTAACCCTCAATGCTTAGTGACCAGTGCAAAACAGGACGAGAATATTGCCAAATTCCTGACCAACCTAACAGCTACTGCTGGTGATAAAGACATAGGAAAACCAGAAATTGTCCTGTTTCCTAACATGGATTTTGGTCTAGAAGTCAGCAAGCAACGGATTCTATCTAGGCAATTTCCATTTATCCCATCTCATATGACTGCCACAGAGAAAATTCTCTATTTGTCCTCAATCATCCCTTTCGAGAGTCCACTCATGGTAAGAGCCTTAGGGGGCCTCCTTAAGTTTCTAGACAGAAGAAGGGTTGGAATTGAACTTGAAGACAGCAGTATAGCTGTTCCTATTTTGGCCTTTAAAAAGTTTGTGCTGTCAGATACTGTGAATATGGACCAAGACACTTACTGTGTCCTGCAGATATTTAAAAGTGATATCCATCCTTCTGTGTACAAGCTATCCAGTGGACTAAAAGAAGGATTTAGCTTATATGGAATTTTAAACCGTTGCAAATGCAAATGGGGAGAAAAACTGCTGAGGTTGTGGCTCACACGACCCACCCGGAACCAGACAGAGCTGAACAAGCGGCTGGATGTTATCAGCTTCTTCCTGCAGGCTCAGAATTATGAAACAGTCCTCACTCTTCAAAACTGCCTCAAGAACATTAAAAATGTGCCTTTTATTTTAAAGAGGATGACTCTTTCCAATACTAAAGTTAGTGACTGGCAAGCACTGTATAAGACAGCGTACAATGCTGTGTGCCTTAGAGACATATGTCGTTCTCTGCCCAACACTACTGAACTTTTTCAAACTATTTCACTTGTCTTCACTGATGATCTGAACTACATTGCTAACCTAATCAGCAAAGTGGTAGATTTTGAAGGCAGCCTCTCAGAGAACCGCTTCACTGTTAGACCCAATGTAGATGCCACGATTGATGACAAGAAACGAAAGCTGATGGGACTGCCAGACTTCCTTACAGAAGTGGCACAAAAAGAACTGGAGGCTTTGGGCAATCATATTCCCTCCTGTTCTGTGATTTACATTCCTTTGATTGGGTTTCTTCTCTCCATTCCACGCCTACCAAATATGGTGGATAAGACTGACTTTGAAATTGAAGGTTTGGACTTCATGTTCTTGTCAGAGGATAAACTGCACTACAGAAGTGCCCGGACCAAGGAGCTAGACAGCCTGCTGGGTGACTTGCACTGTGAGGTCAGAGACCAGGAAACACTCATCATGCATGAGCTGCAGACAAGGATCTTGGAGAAGTCTGAAGTGCTTAACAGTGTGATTGAGTACACTGCACAGCTGGATGTGCTGCTAGCCTTGGCAGTGATTGCCCGGGAGAACGCCTACTGCCGACCTCGCTTCACTCACCGCCACGGCTTCCACATCAAGGATGGAAGACATCCACTCATGGAACTATGTGCAAAGACTTTTGTGGCCAATCCTGCAGACAGCGGCGAGGCTACCAGACGAATAAAGATCATCACAGGGCCCAACTCTTCTGGAAAGAGTGTTTACTTAAAGCAAGTAGGTCTTATAGTGTTCATGGCTCTAATTGGCAGTTATGTCCCTGCAGCAGAGGCAGAGATTGGAGTAATTGATGGGATTTACACAAGAATCCACAGTAGAGAGTCAGTTTCTGTAGGGCTCTCCACATTCATGATTGATCTTAACCAGGTTGCCAAGGCTGTAAACAATGCCACAGAGAGGTCCCTGGTACTTATTGATGAGTTTGGTAAAGGGACCAACACACTGGATGGCCTGGCCCTTCTGGCTGCTGTCCTGAGGTACTGGATCAGACAAGGAACACAGTGTCCACAGGTCTTTGTCTCCACTAATTTTCACAGTTTAATGCAGCTAGATCTCCTGCCTGACACACCTCTTCTGGAGTACCTGACCATGGAGGCCCATCAGGATGGAGAGGAGTTGATATTTTTCTATCAGATCAAACAGGGCATGTCCACCGTTAGTCATGCTGCCCATATTGCTACATTAGCAGGAATGCCAGCCAAAATTATTGAAAGAGCAGTGGAAGTATCAGAACTGATTCGCAGCGGAAAACCTATCAAACACCTTGATCATCCTTCAAAAAGTGAGAGGATGGAAAAATGCAAGGCTCTTGTGGAAAAGTTTCTTTCCATAGACCTGGATGATCCCCAAGTGGATTTGGAAGCGTTCCTGTCTAAAGAGGTGCTGCCTTCTGCAGCCTCAATCCTGTAACAAGGGTCTGTGTAAATGCATAGACTGCATCATACCTACTATGGAGAGTCTGGGACTTCAAAGAATGATCACTATGACATAACACCTCACAGAACATTTAGCTTGTAACAAACTGTTTGTAGTTATGTCCTTCCTTCTTCTTTAAACCAAGTACTTATGTATCCCCGCAATATGGTATAACATAGCAGTGTATGAAGAGGAAGAATCTTAATAATTTCTTCCAGCTGTTGGGTCACCCAATTGGTGCAATTTTTTTGTCCCTGTTGTTGGAAACTCAGATTAAAAAAATCCATTGTAGAAGAATCACAACATATTTCTACTGTTCTTGGAAGACTATTAAAGGAATGTTTATTGTTTCTTATTGTGCCAAAGAAATGGTTTCAGCCATTTTAGGACTAGCATCAAAGATTCCAAATAAATACAACAACAGTTGTCACAATACAAACCACTGACATAGAGGCAGATAAGTGGCAATGCAGAGTGATTTAATGGCTCTGTAGCTTTTCTTATACCGGCTTTTCTGTCCAAATGCCAGAGATCCTAGGAGTTATTACAAATTCTGGTGGTGACATTCAGTGGGCGCTGGTAAATAGAAGTACCTTGGTTTTACTGAAAACTGTTCTCTTCTTTAAGGTCCTATACGATACAGTTGTATCATACATGAGTCTATACCACATGGGTATAAATAAAGGCAAAATTACAAATCTAGGAATGTAAGAGAGAAGTTCACATTTTCTATTCTATTTTCATTTATAAACATTTGAGGATTAATACCACAAAGGGAGGATTCCCTTTCACTTCTCTTGTCATGCAGAGGATCTTTAGCAAACATAGTATTTTATGTATGCATATGCAAGAAATATTCATAAACAAGTTAATGACGCAAGAGGCGTATCTAAATATTACCAGAGAAATAACCTTTCCTGCAGCCAGGCAAGTGCCTGAGATTCCTCATGTAAATAAGACAGAGGAGATATTAGATAGCTCATTGTCTGCCAAAACTTGCTCTAACCACTTACATTATGGCAAATAAAAGACATAATACATCTGTTATCTATATGTCATTTCAAGAAGCCAAAAATATTAAAGTCACATAAACTGAGAGAAAATTTGCCTTAAAAAAATTAAATGCCTTCATAATTACTGGTATTAAACATGTTATGTGGTGTATCTGGCTAAAGACAGCAAAAAGACTAATACCATCATACATGCAAGTAAATATATCCCTTTGTCTCCCTTCCAAAGGACATCTAGGAGCACACTATACCTCCTGGTTTTGGGTAAGTTTTCAGTGGCACATCTAATCTGAGAAATGTCCATCTAAGCATGAAGAACAAGTTGGTCCCACTTATGAGTAGGTAAGTAAGTCCTTTAGTCTGAGAAGCTGGAGGGGGTACAGTAAACCAGATAGCTCTTTTGTAATCCACTTTATTTCATACTTTCATCCTTTATTAATATGTTTCCAAGTTTTTTTTGATTTACCATTGTTAGCTTAATGATGTGCCTTCAAAGTGAAAACCTGGTTTCTTGAGATCTTTACTAGTTCTGAATTCTCAAACTCTTTGCTTTCTAAATACAATTTATAATTTTGTGAAAGTTAAAATCTCTTCAGAATATATGCATTTCAAAATGCCTGAAGTTACTAAAGTTATTAAAGTTTAAAAACCACTTTTTTTCCCGTCATAATATAACTTTGGTGGAATTTAAATGTCATTGAGATGAGGGTGACTTAACAGAATATTGTTTCAAATAAGGAAGCTTATAGTTAAAAATAAATTAATATACTTATAAAGCTATGGCTGAGAACTATACTCAACTACTTCAGTACTATTTGCTCTTTTATGAGCTTGCTCATGTAACATTTATCCACTTCCCTTTTCTTGTTTTTCATACAGTTGTATGATTTGAAAATGCAATTAGACATCATATTAAAATGTACTGCAAAATAATTACTCCTTTTATGATACATATTTTCATTTACTGTTTTCTGTAAATGCATGAAACTATCTAACTAAATACAGGAACAGAATGAAAGAAAAAATTATAGTAGAGACTGATGCTTATACCGGACACTAAATTGACATGTATAGATTTTAAATACACAGTATCTTTCTATACAGTAGATCATATGCATTATCCAGCATTATGGAGGGCTCAGGAAGATAATTTAGAATGACATTGACCTGGTTCTGTCAGCAACAGTGAATATCAGAACACAGAAAGGATGTATCCTGGCTAATATTTCATGGAAGTAGATAAATGTAAATGAAACAACCAACCAGACAAAATACAGTAAAAATACAGAATAGCAAAAACCTCACCCTGATTGTCTCAGATGTTTAAAACAGTTAAATCTAATATTCTAGAAGATCTGTGGATTTTTTAAATTAGCATTTTAAAAACTCAACTAACATTTCAAACAAAAGCTTCTGGGAGTTGACAAATTTGGTATCTATCGTATACCACCTGCATCCTGTGGAGTCCTTATTTCTACAAGTCCTTATTTCTATTTACAGCAAGTATGCATACCCTCAAATTTTCTTCATATATCTCAAATCTCACTACCTTCTTTCTACTGATTTCAAAATACTAATTAATTGAAACGTGCCCCTTCAGAATTTTAAGAGATATTTCTAATTAAACTTTAAAGTATTTTTTTAATGCCCACTATCAAGGAAAAATCAACTTAAAAGATTAATTTTATGTACTTTAATTCTTATTTAAAATATTTTTTCTGAAAATTATTCTTCTAGCCAATGTTAAAGAACCACATAAAATATTCTATACAATGTCAGTAAAAAAAAAAAAAGTATGAATTTATACCTTATGTTAAATAATACAGTACTGCAGTTAAATTAGTATGAAGTAAAAAACAATATTGTTTCTATATATTTTAATCACAGTTATATCCTATTTTCATGTATTTGTGTATTTTGTCAAAAAACCTAATAAAGAGGCAAGAAATAACTGCCTGCAAAAGAGAATATAGAAATTATATTATATTATTAATATAACTTTTCCTCGTTACTCTGAAATTCACCAAAGCATATTCAGAAAGGGAACTAACAGCCTGCCTACTATGTATAATCCAAACAGAAAATCCACAGCTTATTTGCTAATTTTATCCTATTCAGTAAGAAAACTCAGCAAACAAACTGTATGCATACAATTTACCCCTTCTATCCTTTGGTCTTGCCTAATTTCCCAACAGAAAACAGACCATGATATTACTGCACTGAGAACATCAAGAGTGGTAAATTACAGCACAAGACTCTTTATATGGTAGATGCATTAAATATTTCTTTAAAAGCCAAGTATTAAAGTCTTACCTCTTCAGCTGGTTCCAAAGTAGTGAATATGATGCTATAGCACAAACAACACTGTCCATCTTCCAAATTAAACTTTCTAGATTGCTGCTGAGCTATGTGAAATGTGAGCTCACCTGCTTACGTAGCTCTGTTGATTTTGACAACTTCATGAAGGTCAGATGTGGTTTAAAAGATCTTTCTTCTCCCGCCATGATCCCCTTTTCTTGAAATATCTTTTTCATAGTCTCTGACAGGAGGAGAAAAGTGTATAAATACAAAGATATTACATAATATTAAGCTTAAAATGTGCTTTGAAATGCAATTTTAGTCATGGCTCCTTCACTTAAAAGAAACAAGATGATAAGTACTAAAAGGCAGGGAGATTTCTACTTAATTTCAAAGGTATACATTATTCTTCAGAGGTATATATTATTTCATGTGAAAATGGATGTAATATTTCATGTGAAATATTTGCAGTTATTAGTTAATAATAGCAATTAGAAAGCTGTTCATGCTGTCCGATTTTGCTATCAAAATAGAAACTCAACATCAGCACTGTTGAGGAGTCTCTCTCACTGGAAGTGTGGGAAACTTCAGGAATACTCTAAGTATGTAACAGAATTCTCAGTTTAAAAACAATGTTCTGTGGTGAATTCTATTATCTCTATTTGGGCAATCTCCCACTCAGACCAGAGGAGATTTGGAAGTGAAAGCTCTACGTTTTGGCACTGGATTTACATGCCAGCATTAGAGAACATATCAGGCATGCTGATGATTTTTGCTTGCGTTTTAAAGCGTCACTGTTGCCTAATTTCCCACTTTTAATGTACTTTTTCCTACTTTTATCTGTTTACAGTCCAGGCCAAAACAACTCTACAACACTGACCTAGTTTACTGTTTCGCAACTCATCTGTCCAATGTAATGTTTAATTTCTTGGAAATAAATTTCAGTGTAACTTTTGAACTACATTCCATGTTTTCTCTTTAGATTAAATACTTTAAACGTTAAAAATTTCTGTTTGAAAAAAGGTTTAGATAAAAATAACAAAAAAACCTGTGATAAAAATAATACTGGCAAATAGAATATTTTTATTGCTGAAAACCAGAAAACCTGCAAAACCTTAAGCTTTTTTTTTCTTTGCAAGTACAACTTCCGATTTTTTCACTAGGTGTAGGTCTAGCTCACTCATACAATCAAACTAAAGTCAAAATGGGAAAAATGATCAATCCTATCACATAAATTTAATCATCCCTTAACAAAACAATGTATATTAATTTAATTTTTTTTTTACTTGATATTCAACAGTCCTTTTTCTGACACCTGGAAGAAACAGCATCACATTGGCAAGCAAACAACACAAGTACACCTGACCTACTTGTTTTATTTTAAATTTTGTCCCTGGGAAACATTTCTAAATTTACACTGAATCCCCACTAAGCTTTCTGGCTCCTGTATCTATTGTCTGAACAGCACAATTTGGAGACCCATTGACACTGATGTTCCAGCAAAGAGTAAATCTTACCAGACCCAGGTTTATGCTACCATGTGATGTTCTGACTCAGTCTTGTGCACAGCAGTCTTTTTTTTTTCCCCCTCTGAAAACTCCAGGTTTTTTTTCTGCCATCACATCTTAGGCCATGCAGTCTTATCTCACACTCTGCAATTAGGATCTCTGCTGATGAAGATTTGCACCTTTCCAGGTGTCCCCCTCCTAACTCTGGTAAGAGCTTAGTATCATAACAGAGGTTTGCCTCTGATCATGGGTCTGTGAACCCAGGGATCTCAGCAGGGCAGACCAATCACACAGTGCTGTGACTGTGTGGAAATTGTGTGGGACAGCTGGGCACCTACACTTTACCCTGCTGAACAGAACCACTGGCCTGCCTGTCTTAATTTTGTGTGAAATAGCTTTGTTCAGTATCTGTTTGATTTATGTTTCCAAAATCCTCTTTCATACCTGGCAATTCCAATTGAGAAGAAACAAGGAAAAGCTGGGTCAGAAGAGAAAAGCATGCAGAGTGAGACTGCAGTTTTAAACATAACAAATTTACATGTGTGTAGGTGTGTGTTTCACATGTTCTCACAGGCATCAGACTTCTCACAAATCTTTGTCATGGCAAAGACACATTAAACATCACAGGCTCAAGACACTGGGCTTGCTGGGACTACAGATAGCCCCAGTTTTGTACAATTTGACATGTAGAGAAAAATGTTACATTTAACTGGTTAAAGTAACTTGTGAACATAATTAACACAGTGTTTCCGTCTTCAAAAATAATGAAAATAGAAAATCTGAGTAAGTGGAGGGAAAAAACTGAAATAAAGAGAAATGTTTTCCTGAGAGCGTAGGAAGGTTACAAGATATTGTAATGCTATTTATATCCATAAAGCTCTTTGAAGAAGTGGTTACAAGAAGGGATTTAACAGAAACTGGAAAGGACAAATGGATGCTGTGGGCAAGAGAAAGTTCTAGGCATGTGAAACAGCACAAAAATGGATTTGTCAACTGGCAAATACACAAAAGCTAAAGTTTATGATGGGGATTACCTAAACTGAAAGAAATTAGAGGCCAGTGATGAGAAAAATAGACAGACAATGCCCAGGGGTCTTGACAAATGAGTATCCTCCATCTTTCCTCCAGACATTATCATTACTACTTAGATTGAAAAATCAAACAAAATCGATGTTTTCCTTTATTAGGCTCAGGCTGACTGATGTTTGCAGCTTCAAAGTATACCCTAGAAATGTTAAAGCTATTTTTACAAGCTCAGTGACTTCCTGGAACAAATTTTTGGACAGCTTTCAGACTGCCTTTCATGCAGTTTGAAGTACTCCGTAATATCATTTTGTACCTCATTTTTATAATGTCAAAATTACTGAATGTCATCTGCCTCTTACATTGGATGCAGCTGAATCCATTAGACAATTCTTTCCCTATAATTAGAATGGAAATGTGATATATGAAACTTACTCAGAACCACTTTACATGGGAAAAGCAAAAATTCAGCAGAGCTAGATCAATACAGAACAGTTCATAGTAAAATTGTATATTGAGCCATATTCCATAATACAAATGGGCATCTTCTTTCCCAATATTTCTTTAGATACAGGAATATGCTATATATGTATGTTTACTTCCAGACTATTCATTTCTGCTTGTTTCAGAACCATGTTCCTTCAATTAAAAGGTTTATGACTTAGAAACAGTATTCTTTCTATTGAATTTTTTTACTTCACACTTGGAAATGAAGAAAAGCTCAGCGTAGATAACTTACCATTAGAACTATCATGTTAAGCCATGCTAAAGTTATTAAGTTCTTAGGGTTTTTTAAAAGATGGGCCAAAAGGTAAGCCAGAACTAATTTCCCAACAGTTCCTCCACTGCTCCTTGGTTGTGTATTAGCAGGCTTTTCTACAGTGAGCTGTCACTGTCCCAGACCACTGCCATGTATCAGCAAGCTGTACTGTTATTTCAGGATATACTCATCAGGAGTATGCGTGGGTTGTTCTGTTTCTCTCCATCACCACACACACATACATAAGAACATTGAGCTTGTTCATACAGTAGGATCCATGGAGCAGCTGGGCCAGGCAATCCCCACTTTGTGCACGTCAGTACATAAGGTAAGCCTTATATGACAGTGACAATGTGAAGTCAAGTCCTAAACTGAAAAATCATAGCTAGAACTTCATAATCAGACTGGTTTCTTATAGTGGCTTTAATCCATTCTAATACTTTCTACAAGTTTGTTACGATCACGAAAAGAAGTGGATTAAGAGTATCTTCTTTTAAACCACAATAAGCATATTGCTTCATTTTAGTGAGCTATTTATCAGAGCAATTGCAATTCAGTGTTTGGCAGCACAATATGACAAAGAATGTAGATTAAAATCTAAAAGCATTTGCTGTCCTTGTTTTCAGTTGATTTCAGAGAATCATACTTCCAGCCCCACCTGACTAAACAGCATCAATTTGGACTGCCTCTTTGTTCACTTTGTATAAATCAGTTGTTTGAATGGAAAATTACAGTACCTTTGAGTTTCCAATTTTTTCATCCTGTGAAATGACCTAAGAACAACTGACAAGAGGCAGAATTCATTTATCATAGCTTCAGTCATCTGTAACTAAAATGAACTAAATTAACTGAATTAAACTATTTCCCTAGGCTGCCTGAAGGAAAGGCAATGCAATTCATTCTCAAATGGATGCTAAATGTGTGGTTTCACAATTTTTAAAGAAGCTCATAAACCATCATCCTTGTCAGAATAGACTGTTCCTCTCCAGCGCCATGCCTGCCACTGCTCCTATCTTTTCTGCCAACAGTTATATTGTATTACACAGTAAATTTCATAGGCAAGCTGAATAGGCTAAAAATTAGCTGCCAAAGGTAAAACCGTTAATTTGACCACAGCTGAATTCTCCATGAGGCTGCACAAAGGGGTCAGATTGCTTTGGTATGGTGGCAAAGTAAGTTTATGCTTGAGTAAAGCTGTAATGCATCTAGAGAAGATGGGCAATATGACTCGTTTTCCATTTCTCTCACTCCCTAGTGTGGACTGTTAGGAAATAAATTCAGAGAAATTAGACTAAATGTCATTTATACACAACTTAAGTTACAGAAAATTACTAAGTTAGTTGTACTCCATGTCAGCCTGACTGTTGTACTACAGTGCAGTCCTCACTGTATTAAAATATTTAAGCAAACAAATCAACATTTCTTAAAATCAAAGGACCAAAAGCAAGTGAAATATCTGTATGTTCAAACAGAAGAGTAACTTTTCTGTTCATGAAATACAAGCTCCCTCTCATGGTCAGACCATAACACGCACCATTAAGCCATAAAATCAACATCTGCAAACCCTGTAGGTAAAAAACAGGATCCACTTACTCACTTTTATCAGCTTCAAGCAGTATTTACAATATAGTTATCAAAGTAAAAATAAAAACCACACAATTCATTACCTTTTCCAAATTCACTTACTAATTGTGCTGGTTTTGGCTGGGTAATCTTCTTCATAGTACCTAGTATAGGGTTATTTTTTGGATTTATGCTGAACAGAGGTTTGATTGTTCAGGGGTGTCTTGGTTACTGCTGAGCAGCACTTGAAGAGAGCAAAGACCTTTCCTGTTTCTCAGCCCACCTCTCCAGCAAGCAGGCTGGAGGTGCACAAGGAGCTGGGGGGAGACACAGCTGGGACAGCTGACCCCAACTGACCACAGAGATACTCCATACATATTCCATACAAATCACGCTCAGCATATATAGCTCTAGAGAAAGAAAAAGGAAGAAGGATGGCATTTGTCCTCTGAAGTCACCCTTAGTGATAGAGCACTGCTCTCCTGGAGATGGCTGAATATGTGCCTGCCTACAGGAAGTGATGAATTAATTCCTTGTTTTGCTCTGCTTGAGTGCATGGCTTTTGCTTTCCCTGTTAAACTGTCTTTATGTCAACCCACAAGTTTTCTCACTTTTACTCTCCTGATTCTCTCCCCCAGATGGCCTGAGAAGAGTGAGCAAGGGCTGAGTCCCAGCTGTGCAGGACTGGGCTGCCAGCTGGGACCAAACCACAACAGTCCTTCAAATATTCTGGGGTGCAGCAAAGCATAAGAAATAAAGGTTTTTTAAAAGTCCTGTAATTGTTTATGTCACTGTAAGTGCACAATTTCTAAAAAGAGTTTGACAAAGAGTTATTAAAATACTCCTCAAACCTCTGTCAGAACAGTTTAGCACTATTCCTGGTAGATAATTAAATTATGCTAATGTCTTTGAAAAGACTTTTGGGAAGTAACTAGCAAATCAGAACAAACAGAAGATTCACATTAGCTCTGCTTTTCCTGGCCTTCTGTCTCTTCTCTCTCAAACTTACATTTACACTGGTATTAGCAGACATGCGATGACCACGTTCAGATATTATTATCAATTTTCTATATAATTTATGGAATTAAATAATCTCCTACCATTTAGAAGCTTTTTAAACTTATTTAATCTACTTTCTATTGCCTATGTTATCAATATTTCTCCTTCATTCATGTACAACACAAAATAACAACATGAAATCAAAATTCACCTTAGAACATAGCATAAGCCATACATAATCTTGAATTAGCGAAGCAGTGATCCTTTAATAAATTCAGCTGAGGTCTTTGTAAAGGGTCAAACCAGCTGCACTTCAGAAATCAACCTAATTAATTGCTAGAGAAAACACTGTATTAATAAAGACTTTGTCAATTTTCCCCTTTGTACTGCACTGCAACTAGGTAGTATGACAGCAGCAGTCTTTGCTACTCTGCAAAATGTCCAATATGGGTTATTGCTCTATTAAAAATGGTGTGACCTCACATTCCTCAGAGCACAAAAGATAATTCATCAATACAGAAAAACTCTTTAAAAGAGTCTTTCCAAGGAATAGTTGGAATTGCTGGGATAGTTTTAAAGGACACCAATGAATTACAGACAGTACTGTTCTTTGAGAAATTTTATTTAATATCTGTAAACAACATAGTTTAAGTATAGACTCATAGGCAGATAAAAATGGGACCAAAACAACGTAGCACGGAGTCTTTACATCCCATTTACGAATCTGCACTATGTTTTTTACATGTACTAAATAAAAAGTTATCAGAGAATGGTACTGTCTGTAACTAACATCCTTTTGAAATACGCAAAGTAGACTAGGAAATTAATTATGTAGCATTTACAGTTGTTAAAAGTAAATTAATATTGACTAAATTAGCATCAACTTATCTTTGTGCTCTATTCTCATTTAGGTTGTTGAGAAATCTTTAAAACACTTAAACTAGATTGACAAGTTGTACCTGCTATTTCCTTAAGTAGTGTTGTATGATCATTTTCTGCCAAATTCACAAATCCAACTTGATTTCTGAAGTGATCAATTCCTTGAAAAGACAAATCCACTCTTTTTCCTTTCAGGAGATCGTCTACAAAAATCTTGCTGTCTGAAAGAGCACCGACTGCTCTATTAAGAGGAAAGAAAATACTAGTGTCAAATATTTTTCTGCTGTTAATATTGCTACTAATCATTATATCAATAAATGTAAACAATATTTTTTTAGTATCAATTTATCATCTACTATGGTACTTTTGCACTACTTCCTATCAATACATTTGTTGTTATTACTATTATTACCACCACCTCTTGATAAAGTGGTTCATACATTGTGCTGTAAAACCATACAAATAAAACAGACTCAGCAGTGGGTCTAATTCCTCAAGAGTTATCTCAGTCCTCAAGGTATCCAGGTACGAACATGACAGTGCCCCTATTACTTTGTGCATCCCATTTAAACAAGATGATTACTCAGAAGTATTTAGTTTTCCATTCTTAAATTAATTCCCCCACCAATATATCAGTTGAACTAAGATTCTTCTTCAGTCAAGATTACTACAGTGTCAGTTAAATTATAAACAGATGTGACATTATATATATAATGACAAAATTATATGGAAATTACAATTAAGCTCATGGAGAACTGCTATTAAAAGAGGTACTATCTCAATTAGCATTCACTTTCTGTAAAAGCTACAAGACATGCACACAATAACTGCAATAACAGGGTACAAACCCTGTTTTTTTAATAATAATCTTAATTAGCCACATCAAGTGTATGTACAGTTACATGAAATAATTTTGACCTGCACTTAAAGTGATTCAAATTCTGAACAAAAACCACATAAACATTCTTAGTGTTTGCTAAAAGATCTCTCACATCTCACAGTTTTAATTCTATTCAATGAACCTGAATTTAATCTTTTTCTCAAATCGATGCAGACTTTATAAACACTAGATGGCAGTAATAGGTTAAAAATACTCAAAAGATGTATTTTTACTTTTTCTGTTCTAGCTGAATGAAAGCAATCACCATGATTTCTACAGAAGGTTAAATGATTTCATTGAAGCCTACAATTCCAAGAATCTCTGTACATTCCCATTGTGTTTAACAATGGTGTGAACTGTGCATTAACTGGAACCTAGACCAAATTAAGGAACACATGAAGGTTGATTATATGGCAAAAAATCCTTCATTGATAGACCCCTCCTGTGGTCTTTTTAGAGGGCTTTAATCTATAAGCTAGAAGTACTTTAGCTCCTTTATAACCATTTTAAACAACAATGTCATGACTTGTTCCTTGTCAAAGATACATTACTTTTAACGTAGTCTCTATCACTTACCTACCCACTTATCACTGTTAGACAAGCCTGTTCCTGTGTCTTCCCTATATGCTGTACTTCTAGACCTTTCAAAAACACCATCTAATACTAGTTCTACCTGTCAGATTACTTCACACAAAAGCAGGCATAGATTTATTTACCAATATGAACCTAAAAATTAGTCCAAAACAAGTACAGATATTTCAAATACACTGAGTCAAACTAAGTTAAAGCTTGAAGAGGGCTTTTAAGTATTGATTCATGACTGTATCTAAAATCCATCTCTGGATTTTTTTACATGTGAAAACTAGTCCACAGAACGTCCATGGCAGGCTCTGTTCCTCAGCTCAACTAAGATTTATATTTCCATACTGTAGGATCTGCTGCAGAACTCACTGACCAGCCTAAGTCTGCCTGATGAGTTCTATGAAAGGTTAATCCACGTTTAGCACTGTGGCATTGAAGATCTGGTTCTACTTTTTCTTTTATTTATAATCTTGCAAACACTAAAATATTTAGAAAAATAATTGTCACATCACTCTAGCTATCTTGCCTTTTGTATTCTATCAACCACTTTAAAATGTCTAACAATTGCTTTGTAAGAATAATGCACAAGGACAAACATTTCCACTGAAGTCAATAGCTAAAAACACAACAGTGGTATTTTTTATTCCATACCAAATAGTATTTACAATGCCAACTAGTAATTACACTCAGTGCAACTAATCCACAGAGATACCCCAAAAGTTTACAAGCACTTTGATTTAAAGTCAAAAAGGAAATAAAAAAAATTTTAAAAGCAGCATATTCTAAGTGAACACAAGCTAGAATTATAGAAGCAGTGTCTGCTTTCTTTCTATATTGTTGTAATGTAAATATTGTAGCACTTAAAATTCACTAAGTTTCTTCTTGGAAATTTCTGAGTTTTAATTTTGATCACTTGTTAGAAAAACCAATCTCACAAAAAACCCCAAATTCAATTCCATCAGTTCTGTTATTTCTAATGCAAATGTGAGATTTCACAGAGTCTTTGACAGAAAACTGGCAAGAAAAACTTGACACTATAATCTCATAATTAGGCATTTACGGTGAAGGCAGGCATCCTGATTTCTAGCACCTGATCCTATGACTATGCATACAGTTAGCATACAGTAGAACTTCTTGGCGTGAAAGGAGTGCTGTCATGACTCTTGATTGCTTGCTTTCTTTCTAATTTCAAAATCTCACATTCTTGACTTCATACAGTCCTACAAAAAGAGATGTGCAGTGTATTCATGAAGGCTAGACCACAGTCAATCAGTTAGAAAATTCACATGGGAATTGCAGGTCTGGAATCCTTTCGAAAGAGCGGCCTAGAATACAGATCTTCCATTTTCATGGTGAAAGCTGTATGTACTAAAATACCATACAAAGGGCTTTGTGCTGAATTGAATGTTATGTTTAGTACATTCTTATCACGCATTTGACTTCAAATGCATTCAACACATTTCATTTCTGTATAGACAGAGGCACTATTGTGCAAACACAGTTGAAAAACTGTAGATATCTAAGTAACTTAATGGATCCAAACCTAAGGATCTGTGAACTCTCAGATGCCCAGCTGACTAGCTGCACTTTCTTTAAGAATTACACACGTTACACATAGGTTCTTTTTGCCAGCCTGGATCTTGCTTTCTTTCCATTAACCTGGTATCAAAAATTGGTGAAGCAAAAAAAGGCAAATTCAGCACTTTACTCTTTGAGATCTCACAGAAGATTAAACAAAAAAACATCAGTTATGAATTTGTTTTTAAAAATCTCATTTAAAAGAACATGCAATCTAGAATACCTGAGGATAGCTGAGCTAGAAACCTATAGGAGGCATCTGGCCAGGGAAGGGGTGAATCTCTGAGGAAGCTGCTGCTGACTAGAGGACACTTCTGAATGCCTGGACTGTAGAGTTCTGGTGGGAGAGGTAGAGAAGAACTCTGTAAGTCAGTGCTTTGGTGGCATTCAGACAGTGAAAGCTGAGAAGGGGCTCGCAGATTAGCAGAATATTCTGAATTTGAGAATATTTGTTTTGGTATATAGTTTTGGACTCTTAAAAATAGTCATGAAGAGGCACATGTGCTTTAAGATATTATCTCATGCTCCTTTTAAAAGAAGTTTGTACTTCAAACACTTAAAAAAAAATCTCACATAAACAGCTGGTGGTTGTTCTCACCAATTTCCAGGTGCAATCACAGTTTACTCATTAACCAGGCACGTGGAGAGGGGAAGGAATCTACCAGATCTAGTATCCTTTGCTTGCCTTTTTATTATTCTCTGTTCCTGGCTGTTTCTCTTCCCTTAGATCAGACTGCTGAAGATGCTGACAAATTTGCATCTTCACAGGACAGGTAGGAATACAGAGATCTCAAGGATATAGCATTCAAAGAAAACAAGTGTGTAAATCAAGGCAACTGATTTAGACATGCTGATCATTCATTATTTTTAGGTGTGTCAAATGCTTTCAGTCAAAGTACTTCTACTTACTAGAAGCATGTCTTTGACTACCAAATAGTTCCTACATTCTACCTTGGATTCTCACTTTCTTACGAGCAATCTGCACTTCAACAGATTTTTAATTCCCCTGTCCCCTATATAAAAACATTGTTTTAAAATAATTACTTTAGCAAACACGAGATCTGTGTGTGCAAGTTCAGCACACAGCAGGAAAAATACAAGGGAAAAACACATGCTATGTCATAAGTTGTGAACAAAGCATAAGTTAGGAAAACGGCTAATATTACAATTAGTATTTTAAAAATAACATTAATTAAACATCCAATAACTCTTGTAAATTAGGGCTGTGTATGGCACAAAAAAAGTGTCAGTTAACCTTGCTAGTCTCTTTATGAAAACATCAAACAAAAATACTAGTATATACTTAATTTACACTCAATACCTACATGGGAATTTCTTCTTCACTGGATAAATGCATCACTAACATGGTGACATGCAGTGAGCCAGAGTGAACCATTGCTTTGGAAAGCCTTTGATCCTTTTGTATTATTGCATCTTGGACAGCCTGAATACTGCCAGTAATCTGGGAAGAAAGACACAGAAACAATAGTTAGTCACTACAACAATTACTGTATCCCATCATGCAAGTGAACAAGAAAGCACACAAACTAAAAACAAACGTTTATGTAAAAACCATTCTAGCAAAAGAAAGTTTTATCCCCTGACAAAGCTGTGCTAATTGACCTGAGTGAACCCAAACTGGGTAAAAATGGAGTGATTAATAAATCACTGGACTCTCCCCATCACATCTTAATAGGAGATTCCTTCCATAAGTATCATAAATTCCTGAAGCAGATTAAGATCATCCAGTTTTACACTGCCAGTAATACCAATAAAAAACTTCTTCAAGGAATTTCTCTGCCCACTCTGCTAAACGTCCATCTTGCTATGCACAAGTGACTGGAAAAAATTGATCTTTGCAAGACTGGGCACACACAAAACCAGAATATTCAGTGAATATTCTTAGAGATATCTGATTTGCAATTCTGATTATATTGTCCAATAGACAGATAAAATGTACATATGCCCTTCAAATGTATTTAGACAAATTTCCTTCCAACAGGTATAGAGTTCTAACTTCATCCATCTTCCTATTTAAAAATACTGGAATTACATTTTTTTAATTGAAAATTATTTATATGGTTATACATGCTCTATAAATTGTAACCAAAATGCTTACAGTGCTTGACATTACGCTAGCTGTTTTTGTAGCAGTTTAAAAAACAAAACACCAAAAACCTGCAACAACTTTTGAGTATGTTAGTGAAAACTAAATTGAGTGCAATAAACCTGGCCACTGACAAAATTAATTACTTCTTAAAGCACAGTGAACAAAGACATTACAGACAATCATCTTTGGTGTATAAAGCCTAAAAGAAGCATGCTGAAAACTCCAGTCTCACTTTTTTGCTGTTTGTTTACTTGAAATTCAGTGGTGCATATTTTACAAATGAAGTGTACAGACTTGACTTGAGATAAGCATAAGTAGCTCTTAGGTATAAAAAGGCATTGATATAGTTCAGTGACTCTGTTAAGGCACACATATATTTCCTGGGGAAAAAACCCCCACAATCTAATGGGATTTTTCTGACTGAATTTATTTAGATGAGTTTTGCCATGCAGAAGTTTTACCTAATGAACCATAGATATCTAGTAGTGTCATATAACTAAATTGTAACTCGAAGGAACCGATGCTAGCGAGGACAGAAGGTAAAAGCTACTTGCCAGAAAAGGTAATATGGCATTTACAAAACCACAAATGTCTTAAGTAGTGTAGGACAGATGAAGAAAATTCCACCAACATTTTATTATAAATCATGTTGTAATAAGATCATCTTCCTTCATATGTCAGAACTGACCTTATCCTGGATAAATAACAGTTTCATTGTCTCAGATACAGGAGGAATTTAACCCATATTTAAGCAAATAACTGGTAAATGTGATACCCACTAATTACAATGCATTGACTGAATAATTATGTAGATTTATAACCTACAGCAAAACAAAGAAATGAAAAGCAAATAAGTGTGATACTAATTACAATTTCATTCAATTTTCAACTACTGCTTCTAAATTTAATTTGCACCTATTAGCTGGCAAATAAAAAAATATAAATGTAAGTGTACAAGCCCTTCAGAGTACAGAAGACAGAAGTGGAACTGTGTTTAACTACTCTTGCATGAATAATAATGCCAAGTTCAATATAAACTCAAAATTAATGGAACAACGCTTCTAATTTCTGAAGATTCAAACCAAAATGAAAACAAGGAAACTGTTAATTTTCCAAGAGGAACAGTGGATTAAATGTTTCAGAAATATCCTTTATTACAAAATGTCCTCTGTGTAAAGCTTAAATTACCAATAAAATACAAAGAAATAATAATAATGCTTAAAATACTTCACTGGAATAAAATCAGATCTTCAAAAAAAATAAAGGTCTCTCATTACCAACTGAAATACTACCAGCAATTACCAGATTCACTCCAGCTATTAAGAAACTAGGTGTCTAAATTTTGGCTAATACTGCCTATAAAAATGCCAACTTGTATTTTCTACTTTCAGAACAACTCCACCTCTAAGGCAAATATAAAAAAAACTTCTTAGCAAAGTCCTGGAATTCCCAATTGTTCTGAGATTGAATTGAAAGAGTTTTTTCTTTACCTCTGTAAATGATATGACAAAATAATGACATATAAAAAACCAAGGATACTTAAGACCTTCCCAATCAACCCTTGAGCACAGTAACAATCATCAGCAGAATTCTCAATTATCAGATTATATAACCCCTACATTATTCTTGCACTTATTAAATTGTGGAATCTGTTCAACAGATATTTTAGAATAAGATGTCACAAAGGATGTTCTACAATATTTGTATCAGACTTACTGGATCTTATAAAACCAGCCTTTACAATCTCTTCTTCACATATTACATTTTGAAGAATCAAAGACAGCAGTGTCATTTTCAAATCTATTTTATTCTCATTTCATATTTTCTTAATCTTCTTTTACTTTTTCAGAAAGCTGATAACACAGACGTAGGATGAGTTAAAATTCATCTGAGATACTTCCTGATATTAAAAAAACCCCACAAACTAAATGCAAATGGTGTTAAACTGCTGGGTTTAACGTTTTAAATATAAGGCACCTACTTTCCTTGTTTCAGACATGAAAGATATCAAAGATGTACCAGAGACAACCTGCAGCATGCAAGAGATAATTTTAATTTACTGCCTAAATAAGGCAATTCATGTAATTGTAAAAAAATACATTTTCTCAAAGAGCTCTTTGCATTTCCTGAAACCATGTGAGCATCATCTTACTAAAACAGTTATTTGAATTTTAAATGAGATGAACCATTTTATTGGAAAATGCTAAACTACAAACTGCCAAGTTAAAACAGTAACCCATCCAAATATCAATTTGTATCTATAAAGAAATCTAAAACTATTGCTAGACTATTTCTTATTAAATAGGAATGTCTCTCTTCCTTATTCTACGTGAACAACAAAATAGGCAATATGGTAACACTATAGAGGGGAAATTTCATCCAGCTTCAGTGAAATCCACAAGACTGACAAAAATGTAAGCATTTTTCCTCCAGTCTTTTTTGGAAAAGCAATTTTATTCGCAAAAATGTTACATAACATAGCATTACTCATTGAATAGACTGCTAATGTTTCTCTAAAAATACCTGAAAAAAAAAAAGTTTTGCATAATATCAAACACTGTTCTTCTTATAAACACATGCAGCTGTTGAAGTAATTCTGGTTATAGCAAATTAGCATAATAAAGAATATCACCTTTGGATTAGTAATTGGAAGAGAAATGAAATAATTTGGCTGATATTGTTTATTCTTTTTCTTCTTTCTCTCAATGCCTTCTTCAATTTCCCTTCCAGTAGTCCGCTTTCTTTTCTTCTTAATACTTAGTTCAGAAGTTGCATGCACTGAAGAGGAAAAAAAAGTTACTTCCAGCACACAGACATTTAAACAAAGATACTCTTAATATCACACGAACAGGAGCTGGACTTCAGTCAACTGAGTGGAACATGTCTTCCCACTCACCTGCTCTGCCCATGCTCTGAACTGTCTGACTGTGATCTAGCTGTGACCTGAATTAATGTAGCCATACAAAATTAAGCACCCCACCTAAACTAACAGCCTACACCTCTAAGCAAGGTTTATAAGCTGCTCACACAGACAGACACATGGCTTCCAAACCACTGAGACTCCCTTAGTCAATGTACGCAAATTGTCCACATTTGAACATGGACATGATTGTAGAGCTGAAGGGCCAATATTAAACTTCTAAAATCCCATACATTCTGCATTTTGAAATATAAAACACAGTAATACATAGGATTATTAAAGTAAAAAATTGTAGTAGACTACAACCTATAGCACAGGAACCAAACCCAGCCCAGAAGAAAACATCATCCCAGCCACCTTCTGATATAGTGAAAGAAATGTGCCTGTCCTCCGTTCTTCTTTTGCACACGACTGTTTTTCTCTCAGCTCATTTCCTTGAGCCTTTACAGACCCTCTCCCACCACATGGCCTGATACACACCCATAAGCTGACCATGCTGCAGACATCCAGTGCCCAATTAGAAGTCTACTTCCAGCCCCATGCTGGGAATACACATATTGAAAGACAGCTCAGAAAACCCATCACCTGAGAAGCTCACATACAGTAATGTGAATTGACATACAAAATGTCTTTATTCTGTAACTCATTGCTCCACAGGATAACAAAAGGGTGAATTCTTAATACGCTCAATTACTGCAGGACTGAATACTAATAAGAGAGGCTCTGGACTGTAACCTTTTGCAGGGAGACTGCTCCATGTGCATGGCCCATGTGTCCATGCCAACATGTAGGACCAAGAACTGAATGTATGATGTGTCCATGCTTTCATGTTACTTCCTTTTAATGTACTTACTAGCACATTCATCTTCAATATCTGTGTCCACAAATGGCATTTCTGACATTAGAGAGTCTACTGGATCAGCAGCACATGGCTCTTCTCTCTGTTGTGTTTTTTCCTTATTCTCTTCAAAGATTTTCTTTTGCTGTACATTTTCCAGCCCATCTGTAATATTTTTAGAATAGGTGGGTCTTAGTTTTTGATATAAATACCTGAGACATTATACATAAGCAAAATACCAAGTAAACATTTCGTTAATGATCAGCAAATATTGAAATATAATCCCACAAGAATCCTGTTCTTCTTTGTCAACAAATCAGTAAAAATATCTTGACATTTTATGTGAAATAGCAAATGGAGTTCTGCTTTCTATATTTTAATAACCTATGGTCTTGTTTGGCTCCTAGTAAATGAAATTACTGCAAAAAAACCCCAAACTTATAACTGAGCAAAAAAAAGGAATACCCGTCAGACATCACAAAGTTCATTTTAGATAACGGTAATGATATATGAACTTCAGGGCAGACAAATATTGGCAAATTAATCCACTGTAAACACACTAAAAATGAGGCATGAAGAAGCAGGAGGAGAATCCTATCATTGCACATAAAACAAAGGGTTCTAAGCTGACTCTATCATTCAGGAATGAGATGATTACTATTCCTGCATCTCCCACTCAGTATAGCATGTTTTAGACAGGAATAATCTGAATTTCTCATTCTAAAAACTGACTTTTAGTATTTAAGCTACAGAGGGAATTCAGTGTAAATGAAAACAGATCTTGCATGTTCAAAGATATACATAAAGCTCTACATCAGAGTAATACCATAATCACAGAATATTTTGAGTTAGACAGGACAGAATATTGCCCACTAACAAGTTTTTTAAAAGATCTTTTTCCCTGAGAGCACTAACTGAGCATGAGTCATTTCCTTATGTCTACTTCACGCTTCTCTATCAGTAAACTCTAATACTGGCACATTAAGTTATACCTTAAAAAAAGAGCAAGCAAAGTCTTCTCTAGCAGCAAACAATGAGCACATAATCAGGCATCCAGCAATACTCTTTTGGGACAACTTCACAATGGGATTACTGTAGTGGAAGGAGCCGTATGTTAGAATTGCAGTTTATCCCAGGACAGCTCATTACTACAGACAACACACTTTCAGAGCCCCTCTCATGACCAGTGCAGATGGCCCAAATCTGGCCTAAGAGGAAAATTCAGAGCAAAAGTGTACGCTATGTTCTTGAGACGTGCAAGGCTACACATGTATAAGATCGATATTACAGACCCAGTGCAGGTGATTATCACCCTGTGGAATTTTTTTTACACATACCACTTTATGCTAGGGAAGATAAATAAAACAACAACATGATTAAATGCTAATTCACTCCAGGCTGAAGTAGGGAGGCATAAAGCACTCCGTGGTTATAGTCTGACACCTATCTTTGTCCCCTCAGGCTATTCAAAGGAAACAAAGTATTTAGCTTTGTTACTTGTTCCCCCTGCAGACACTTAAGAACTATGCATAATAAACAGATAGGAAAGCAGTAATAAAATTATTACTTAACATTTAGATTAAAGCTTACACGAAACAGATTGTTTCTGGTATCCACAAGCATATAGAAAACAACCCTGGATCCAAGGATATCTCAAAGACAAGACAGAGGTCCGTGGAACTGACAGACAAGCAGGTCAGGCTGGGGGAGAAAACCTCAAAATTCAGCAGGGCAGAATCATCATCAGCTGGGAGCAAAAGGGGTTTCTCAAGGTAGCATCAGCTACAGAACAAGGACTCATATAAATCTGAGGGGTGTATATTGCAGATTACAAGTTTCCTTTGCTCTGTCTGCTCAAAAAGCAATATACCTGTGCCACCTTGCAAAATGCTGCCTGTACACAACAGTAAAGGCACAGCTGAAGTAATTAACAATGCACCTTTGGTAAACTGCACTGAGCAGCCACTGTGTCTAGATTCTACAGGTTGTGCCTCTACCAAAAGAAAAAAACTCCCTCACTTTTTTGGAAATACTAATTAAAGAAATCAGCAACAAAATTCAAGAGTTGCGTTCTATTCACTAAAACAACATGAAAACAAGATTTTTCAAAATTCTTGACATAATGTTGATAATCTGAAACCTACAGTACAAAACCAGGTTCCATAGGAACTCCTTGATCATCAAGCACTTACAGGATAAGCTTTTTTTCTTAATTGCATGCTTAATTATATTTGCCCAAATATGAGTAGGTGTATTCATCATTCCTTTACTTGTACTTAGGTGACTGCTGATCTTCACCAGCATTTGTCATCTATTCCAGCAGAAGAAAAAAAAATAAATCATTATACACCTACCTCATAGAGACCACAAAAATAAGGAACAATAAAACATATTGTGCTCTGATCCCAGCTGCCTTCTCTAAATACTCAGATTATTGTTTCAGATAGAATAATATTCTATTATTTGACATATAAGTATCACAGATCACAGTGAGACTTGATCTTCAGGCACAGTTCATTATGTTTATGTGTTTAATAGATTTATCACAGAATCAATTAGGTTGGAAAAGACTTCTGAGATCATCGAGTCTAACTTATGACTGAACACCACACTGTCAGCAAGACCATGGCACCAAGTGCCATGTCCAGTCTTTCCTTTAGCAGACATGACTTCAACACGTCTCTGGACAGTCCATTCCAATATCTGACCACTCTTTACATGAAGAATTTCTTCTTAATGTCCAACATAAACCTCTCCGGGTGTAGCTTAAGTCTGTGTCCTCTTGTCCTGCTGCTGGTTGCCTGGAAGAGGCCAATCCCCACCCAGGGAGGCTACAGCCTCCTTCCAGGTAGTTGTAGAGAGAGATAAGATCCCCCTGAGCCTCTTACTCCAGGCTAAACACCCTCAGCTGCCCCTTGACAGACTTTTGCTCCAGACCCTTCACCAGCACCATTGCCCTTCTCTGGACATGCTCCAGGACCTCAATATCCTTCCTGAGGGGCCCTGAACTGCACACAGGAGTTGAAGCGTGACCTCATCATTGGCCTGGTCAAACACAGTGGAATAATCACTGCCCTGATCCTGCTGGCCACACTATAGCTGATACCATTGGATGCCATTGGCCTTCTTGGCCACCTGGGCAAACTACTGGCTCATGTTTTGTTGTGATAATCACAACGAAGGTGATACACCCTCTTTTTTCCCCCCCAAGTTCCAGTGAAAGCTTCCTGCTCAGCCAGGGTAATCTTCTCCCCTACCAGCTTGTCTTTCAGCACACAAGGGACTTCAGGATTTCTTTCTTCAAGTATGTCCAGCCTTCCTGGGCCCCTTTGTTTTTAAGGGCTGCTTCCCAAGGGACTCTCTAAATCAGTGTCCTCTGAAAGTCCCAGGTAGAAGTTTTTGTTGACACCCCTCCTCACTTCACCAGGTACTGAAAATTCTTATTGCATTGTGGTCGCTCTGCCCAAGGCACATCTCCCACCAGCCCTTCTCTATTCCTAAAGAGCAGGTCTATCAGGACACCGCCCCTGCAGGCTCCCTCACCAACTGCGGCAAGAAGTTATCTTCCAAATAAGACTCCAGGAACCTCCTAGACTGACTCCTTTCCACTGTGCTGGGTTTCCAGCAGACACTGGCAGGTTAAAATCTCTCACAAGAACAAGGTCTGGTGATTACGAAACATCATCCAGCTGCCTACATGATATTCCATCTACCTCTTCATCCTGTTGGATGCTTTGTAATAGACTCCCACCAGGATATCTGGCTTACCAGCCTTCACCCTAATTCTCACCCCTTGGCACTCAACTTTATCATCACTATCCTCAAGCTCTGTGCAGTCAAAACATTCCCTGAGGTTCAGAGACACCCCACTGTCTCTTCTTCCTTGCCTGACCTCTCTAAAGAGCTTGTGGCCACCCACTGCAGCACTCCAGTCATGACAGTCACCCCACCACATTTCCCCGACGGTGACTACGTCACGGCTTTCCTGCTGTCTCCAGTTCCTCGTGTTTGTTACCTATACTGCGGGCACTGGGGTAGATGCACTTCAGCTGGGCTACTGCACGCACCCGCAGGCGGGTTCACCCATAGTGAGCCTGGTCTCACCCGCTTTGTCCTTCAAACCTTCTCAGTTAACTCTCCCAACTCACTGTCTAGAATACTTTTGCCTCTGTTAGACAGGCAAACAGCCTCTGCAGGCCTGGTGCCACATAAATCCCCCCAAATCCCATCTTTAAGCCACATGTTGATAACATGGGTCTTCTGTTCCTTCTAGCATTCATCCCTAATACCAAAGAAATTGAGGAAAACACCATCTGTGCTCCTGTCCCTTCAACAAGATAACCCAGTGCCTTGAAGTCCTGTTTGATTACCCTGGTACTTCTCCCATCAACCTTGTCACTGCCAACCTGGACAGCCAGCAGTGGGTAGTAACCAGTGGGCAGAATTAGCTCAGGGAGTCTCTTGGTAATATGCTTTACTTCAGACTTTCCTGTGGAATGGGTCCAACCAGCATACAGCACCTTCAGTTCCCCTCAGAAGCAAATAATCCACTATAGCTACCCTTCTCGTTTTCTTAATACCTGTATTTGTGATCTGCCTGGTTGACTGCACTAGTATGGAAGACCCTGCAGATAAACCTTCTTCCCCACTGTTGGCTGTCTGACCCTAAAGATCCAGGGCCTCCACCTATTCCATAAAGGCACCCGGGGAGGTAAAGGATGCTCAGAGGGGATTCTTCTACCTCTCTGAGCAGCCACCCTTTTCTATTCTCCTGGCAATAGGGTTAGGGCTCCTTGACTCTAGCTGACCTTTCACCCGCTGCTTTCTCTTCACATTTTTAATAACAAATGCATCCTATAGAGACAATTTAACTGAGAGTTGCTGTAAAAGTAGATGGTCTTGGTGGTGACACATTTTGAATCTCCAGTGCCAGCACTACAGTTTACATAGCTAAGGAAATAATAATAATAATAATAATACAGTTTATTGTCGGGAAAAAAAAAGTGGTGTGATTAGCATTCAGCCAGGTCAGATACACAGTTAGGGAACTAAAAAGAAAAGGAGTAGTAGTAAACTTAGGGGAGAAAAAGATAGATTTAGTGTTCAGTCAGGTCGGACGCATACACTGTTGGCAAGCCTAGGGACTGAGCGGGGCGGGCAGGGAAGCGCCGGAGCGCTATGAACAAGAGCCCACAATTAAGTTGAGAAGTTTTCCCCTGCGCCCCAGCGTCCTCCCGCAGCCCAGGGGGAGGCGGGCGCGGGGCCTCGCCAGCGCCTGCCCTCTGCTCCCGCCCCGCACCGCTGCCCCGCGCCTCTCACCGTGCTCCGGGGCCGCGCCGGCCGCGCTCCGGGCATCGCCCCCGGCCCGTTCCGCTCCCTCCGCCGGCCGCAGCGCCATGGGCACGGCGCGCCGGCCGAGCACGGCCCGGGCCGCCGCCGAGCACAGTGCGGGGACGAACCGCTGCAGCAGCGGCCGCATGCCCGGCCGGGGCGAGCAGCGCTGCCCGCCGGGAAGCTGCGGGGCCGGAGCGGGTCTGGCGGAGCCGCCGCACCCCTCGGGGAAGCGGCGCGGGACCGGGGCCGTGCGGCCGTGGAACTACAGCTCCCGGCACGCTCCGCGGCGGGCACGGCGGGAGGCGGGGCTGGCCCTCAGCAAGAGGCGCGGCCTGCGGCCGGGGATCCGCCATTGCAGCGCAGCTTTCCCTCGCTGTCTGAGTCAGAAGTGGCCGCCCCAGCGCTCGCCCCAATGGGGGGCTGCAGCCAGGGGGAGTGGTGTCCCTCAAAATAATCGGCTGTGTATTAGAGCGGCCAAGCGATAATTAACAGTCGTTTAGCAGCGGTCTGGGGGAGAATAGCCAGTCTGGCTCTGAATGTGCTCTGCTTTACACAGCCCTGGGCACTCTGACCGCTGACACTAAGGGCTCTGCTCTGGCTGTGCAATCTCGTGTTAGGAATGGCCTCAAGGGTGGTAAATCACATGGAGAATAGAAATGTTCAGTTTCCCTGAAGTTACTGAGTAGATCTTAATAACTGACCGGCAAAGAATGGCGAAAGGATGTAAAGGTATGCACACAGGATTATAAAAGTAGCTGGAACCAGTGGAGAAACATAAAAAGGGCTGTGTATGGGAGAGGTTGTTTGTGTGAGGGAAGGGAGGGGAGATGGTCTTTTCCTGCTTTAATAAAGACTTGGTGCCTCTTGGAAGCCAAATCCCGTCAGGGTGCTTGATGGGAGAAGCCACGCTAAATGCCACTTGGTGCTTTTGCTCATTGGCTTATCCATGTAAACCAGATCTGAGGGAGCAGGTGATGCATATGCACATAAAGGCTCCTGTTTTCATTTATAATACAGTAGGGATGGTGTCACGACTCGTCAGTGGAGGAGTGATGTTAGTTGTAATTGCTCATCAGGCTGAGCTCTTGTGTTTTTAACTTTGGCAGCCAGCCCACTGTTGAGCCTCTAGCTGTTGGCTAACAAGCCCCTAAATTCTTACATTTCCACAAACATGGTGGCTGACTAGTCCTTAATTTTATAACATACACTTCATTACATTCTCAACTTGCAGAGCAAGCTTCTTAAAGGTGCTGGCCCAGAAGCCACAACACTTCCCACAAGCTCCCTACACCCACAACAAAGTTCAATACGGGAGGTAGAATATGACAGCTTTGTTTTGTCCAGGCAAAGCAAGGGGGGAGAGAAATAAAGAAAGAAAAGGGAGAGAGCTACAAAGAATCTCACCAATCCTCTGATTCTGCATTGGTCGTGCTGTGTTGGAGAGTCTGGAGCTGGGGTCATGCGAAAGAGTGTGAGAGGGCCTGACCTGCTTTCTTTTATAGATAACCTGGTGCAAGCCTCTTACATAAACCAGATCTTTTGCCCTGTTTTGTTCACGTGTGCACAGCCAGCCCTTGGAGCCCTCCCACAGGAGGTGAGTGGGGACAGGAGCACTGAGCGCTGGTGTCAAGGTGGAGCGGGAAGTTGGGTCAGAACAGTGCCACCCCAACTCTACATATGTAGATCACACCTTTCCCATTGTAACAGGCACAGTGTTTGAGACAAAACAATCCTTGTCTGGTTCTCCATAGATGGCAAAAGCAAATAAATAAGATAGGATGGTTGGAGGATACACCATGGCTACTGGAGGTTAGAAGCTGATTGAAAGAAGAGTGGAAAATGAGGTCAGTTCCTGTATTTGGCTCTTCCTCTTACTGTTACTTTGATCCATTTTGAGCTGTGTTTGCCATTCATATAGAATTTTTATTTGATTTGCATAGTTCTGTAGAGGCCAAAGGTTGAACGTGATGCAGAAGTCCAAGTTCTGTGGTATCCAAGAGAAGCTTTAGGATGAGGCTGCTGGCAGTTCTTATTCACATTTCATTTGAATATCAGCTATCATTAGGAGACTAAATGCATAAGTGGTCACATCTTCCTAGCCTGTTTCCATTGTCAAGTACAGTACTTCCATAAAACTTTGGTTCTAGAGAGTTATAGATCAAATACTGGAAGAAGATATTTTTGGAATTAGGTGTCTTTTAATAAATATGAATTTAAAAAGCAATTTGGATCTGAAACTGCTCCAAATCAATTCATTAAGCTTTACAGAAATCTTCAGTGAGAAAACTTCAGGAAAAAACACTTCTATTTGTAAAATTGACAGGAGAGTCCAACACAATATTTAAATTAAGGTAGCATTTAATAGTGCTCTTTACAAATGAAAATGCAGTGCGTTTTTATGGAGCTAAAATTGTTAGTAACCAGCACCCACTAGCCTTGCATTAAAATAATGCCTGTAGATGTATTCTTTGGTCACATGACTTGCCTGAATATGCTACCTACAGGATGAGAGAAAGTGAGAAATGAAAAGTATCTTGGCTAGAGCTGGTAGTTCCCATGAATTGTCCCTACAAGTCACAGAAGTGGTGTTGGAGGGAAATGTTCGATTGAGTGCTAGAAAGATGAAGTAACAAGTTGTGATTTTTCTGCCTGCCTAAAAACCACACAAGTTTCACAGAGGTCACTGACCTGCTGGCTGGCAGAAACTGCTTTTCATTGCTGCTTAGGTTTGGGCTAAAGCCAGCACTTTTATCAATTTTCTGTGGCCTTGCCTTTATTAAAGAAAGTTTCTGATTAACCTCTCAGCAGTCCAGTTGTCCCTTCAAGGGAGAAAAAAAATCACATTATGACAGCTGAGTGACGTTAGCAGAAAGAGGAAGCAGGGTCAGCTCTGTGGTTGTATTTGCTTACACAACTGTACTGCCAATGCCTGTTAGCCTCTCACCTACCTTTCCTTCTCTTAGTCCACCCACTAATTTCAGGCAAATTCTGTAGAGTGTTAAAGGATTCAGAGGTATGATATTCCCACACCTTTCCTGAAAGTGGGTGATTTGGGAGAAAAGAAAGACCCATTTAGCTCCCAAATGAGAGAAAGAAGAAACAATGCTGTATGTCTGTTTTTCCAAGAGTGGCTGTCCATGAGTATTGGCCACCTCATTACAATATAGGAATGGCATATATTATGTCTTATCTTAGTCAAGCAAGAGATACGGGGGAGCTATGAGTATTTGGGACATGACTCATTGAGGGAAGTTAGGCAGTAAAAAAGCAGGAACGGGGTGTGTTACAGGGAGCCTAGAGGAGATACTGGGATATTGTGTAGGACGTTGGAGGGAGTTGAAGGTATTGTAATGAGGGCATGGAAGCTGTAGGGGAAGCTTGGGTTGTTGTGATAAGAAGGGAGGACATAACTGATACAAAACAAGTCTTCATTACTGTCACTGCTGATGCAGTGTCTTGTTTTCTGACAAGCAAAGAAGAATAACAGACCGTGACCTGATAGTAATAAGAGATTTGCCAGAGAAGCAAAGAAAAGTTTGAGCTGCAGTACTACAGAAAATGGAAAATGAGAGGTAGAGGAGTGCCTAGGATAAGGTAATTTAATGCAAAGGTCAAAAAACAAGTAGTCTGGAGTCTCTACAAAAAGTGGTATAAAAGGAAGAAGTGCGTGAAGATTCTATCAGATGCAGTTAATAAATAGAAACTGCACTTGAGTGACATCTGACATGAAAAAGTAATGCAAATGGATATTTTCATGATCTGTTGATCACAAGCAGTTCATTTACGTTTCAGAAGGAGAGAACAGAACAGTGGAAAGCAGCTGAAAAATTAATTGATTGCCAAGAGCAGCAAGTTCTTCACTTGCTACCCTCAGGATTGCGACCTGTTGTGAGGGACATGGGCTAAAGATCAGCATAGACAAACAAATGCTGTAAATGTCAGTGTAGTGTTTCAGACACTAGAGGTTCCTCTGCAATTTTAGAGGAATGACATCTGTTGGCTGGAGAGAAGATTCACCTAACAAAGTGGGACAAGAATGTCTTTGCCAACTGTCTTGCCACTCTCATAAGGATGGCTTTAAACTAGGTTGTTGAAGGATGGAGAAGCAGTCACATCAGACCTAAGCTGGAAGAGAACTGGAAGAGCTAGAAGCTGGTATGCTGACAGAGAGGTAGTGGTAGATAATGGGAAAGCAGATGCAGGATAGCATGATGGCAGAGATTGCCTTGGGATTTAGGGGGACTTCAATAGGCTGGAAAAGTGGAACAGCAGATGCTTGCTATATAAAATTCAACAAAGACAATTGCAATCTAGGACCTGATGGGTTTTGGCAAAGATGGCTGGATGCACATCTGCACTAACTTAAAGATCCATGACATATTTTACCAACTTGGACTCTTCACTGGGTATTTTTGTTAGGTGTAATCTCTAGCCTGAGCTCCTACAGTCTTTGCTCCCTGAATACAGCATTTATTAAAGCAAATTTATTGCTTTACCCATTTGCCCTGCAAACTCTATCTCACTGGCTAGTTTTAATATTTCCTCTTAAGTACTTCCAGCAGCAGACATAGAATATGCATTCCTAATCTATGCTTTTTCTGATCTAATCTTCCCTTCACTTTTCAGCACAGAAAATCCACCAGAAATCATCTAGGTAAATCCTCATGCTCCAGCAGAGTTATGTCATCCTTTTCTAGTCAACAAAACCAGCCTTCCCATTTTGCTCCATTGTCAAGTTGAAAGAAGCTATTAATTTCTTTAGTTTTGTCTCAGAAGCACAAATTCCATCACTGATATATGTCACTGCATTTTCCAAAATGTAAGGTAATTAGAATACAAATGATATAACAGAATATTTCTAGTAGTTCATGTTTTGTAATGTGAATAGATAGCTTTCTTTTTACTAAATATTTTTTATACATGCAAGCAAAACTATAAAATAGAAAATAACTTTAAGTGATTTTGATTACCACATTCTTGTTTCTCTGATTCTTGGCAAGTATAATGTGTATTTAAGCAAAAAGTTGCCTGTCCTGGAGACCATTAAGTATGCCAGTCTGCAAGGTGAAGACAACATTCAGTTTGATAAGAAACCTTCACACACCTGCAATACGAAAGAAAAAACTGTACACTGGAATAAAAGCAGATTTCACTTTTTGGAATTTTACTAAACCCACTTCACTTTTTTAGCTCTAGAGGTCAAGTTAGGTTTGATCTGGAACGTCCAGATTTCTGGAGCTGTTCATTTTTCCTGACTGAAAAATAAGTTTGCAAAAACCATGTGCAGGGAAAAAGTGGATGGAAAGTCTTTAAGTAAGAGAAGACACTGCTTACAATTAAAAAGTTTCAGTGAATATGGCCAGCTACATGCAGAAATCATGCAGCTGAGACACTAACTAGATCCTGCATTCCTTGAGCAAAGGACACTTTACTGGGAGTCTTAAGCAAATAAAGAATGCAGTTTTGAATCCAGAATTCGTATTATTCCAGATGTGGGTGGGGGAAATACGTATTCACTTATTAAACTGAAAAATCATGATTCTATGCTGCCAGTCTGTTCTATTTTTTGCTCTCCTCTCTCCTCTTGTTCTTCTGTCTGTCTCTCCCTTCAGCCACAAGCTTATTTTTTAGCTCTGGCTTCCTACCTTCTCAAGCTTCAGGTATGTCACAAACACACTGTGTTTGTCACCACTCTGCAGGCTTTGTGTGTGGCCTTGTAGCTGTTTCCTTCTTTTATCCGTGGATTTTCTGTCAAGTTAGGATGTCTGTGGAATACTGGCAGTATCTTTCCTGCATGTTTGCAGAGCCCATTGTCCAATTAAGAAAAAACAAATCTGTGCTTCTTATTGCCAGAATGTATTAGAATTCTTCCCGAAGTTGAGCTCGTCATTCTTCTCTCTTCATGCGTTTTTGGTGTGTACCTGCTGTTTTTCTAAGAGGAGCCCAGACATTAGTTCACAACCACTACCAGAGCTTCTGACAGTTGCTCATTTAGGCTAAGGTGTGAATGTATGTGCTTTGGGTCTCTTCACCAGTCAATAAAGACAGAGGCTTATGTGAACTGCAATTCATACAAGTAAACAATTGTTCTAGAGATGCTTTACTCCCTCCATGAACAACCAGGATTGTGTTTATTGTGTCTTGTTTAGACACAACCTCTAATCTACATGGTGGTTAGAAGGCTGAAGTTGGGTGAAATGGATCAAGGCCCAAATTTTGTTATCACCTGGTTTAGAATTAGGAAAAAATATTTGTGTTTTAGCCCAATACTTGCTTTGGCAAAGCCTTTTGAAGCCCAGATAATTAAATTCAACATTTGCTCTCTAACTGGAAACACTTGAGTCAAAACAGTCTTTCTTGATTGTTATGCTAACCCTCATCAGAACGGAAGAACCTGCTGATGGCTATGGCTAATGCTGCAAAGCTCAAGTGCTCAGAAAACTTCACGCAGTGTAGGTTTTGTGATCCTGCCAAGTTAGAGCCTACCTAGGAAGAAATAATTAAGCGGTGTTGTTTTATGTTTCACATGAATTTTGAAGTTGATTGACCCTTGGTGTTGCTAGGTATAACCGTGAAAAAAATCCCACCCACCTGTCAGATAAACAGCCTCTTAAGATGTCTGTTTATGTTTAACCTAAAGTCTAAAGCAAAAAACCAGTGATGCTCAAAATACCTTTCCTACGAGATATTCAGGGAAAGAGTAACTTATTGTTTGAAGAAGAAAAGCGCCCCTGACCTCAAGAGAAACAAGAGATCTCAATTCCAACCTTGGTTTAGCTACCACTCACACTTTGAGCAATGTGATGTGGCATCCAGTTTTTGTCACTGAAATCTCTTAAGAGGTATTGGATCCATCTGTATGTATGGCTCTGAGGCTATTTGCCACCTCTTTGCTGATGGTGGAGTTTCCTGATCCTCTTCTTGAGGCTCAAGGTTTTAATTTATAAAATCACAAGGATGAACCAGTTCAAAGCTCCCTTTTTAACAATCGTGATTTTAACCTAAATCAAAGACATTAACTCACTTCCACATTGTAGTATGACCATGAATGAAAAAAACTCAAATACAATTAAAGAAAAACACATTCTGACTATTGGGGAAAGAGACATTTGAATTCTTCAGCTTGGAACACTGCTCTTTCTTTAATAGATTATATCATACAGTTCTTACTCAATAGTGCAGACTTTTGATGAGCCATTTTCAATTCACATTCATATTCTGGCACTAGATGAGTTGCAGTAACTGAAAGGGAGGAAATAATTTGCATTTTCAGTAGTACTTTCAGTCCAGGTTAGAACAATGCTTTAAGCAGTCCTATTAAAAGAACTGAGTTTGGGTCATTTTGTCAGGCATCCAGTCTGTCTCCATAAGCCAACATGTAACCATTATCATGTACCTGTGATAGTGGACAAACAGCTGTTTAATATAGCTAGTATAAAGTGAGGAGATGAAGGGGAAGAACATCTCCCCAGGGCTCCAGAAGAGCTATAGTTCATTTAGACTGATCAAAACAGCTATTTGGTCTTACCACAGGAACTTGTACCCATGTAGGGAAGAAAAGAAAACGGTGTTATTTGGTGTTATTTTTATTCACTTTCTGAATGGTTCATTTTAAGAGAGCCGGGCTTGGTTGTATGTAAGAGAATCAGTCTGCAGCTTAAAAGTCATGAAAGCTTACACAACAGTGTTGCTTTGAAACACTGAAAAGAAGGAGCTCAGGCACACATTAAAATGAACTCTATCAAAAACTCTGTTTTGGTGGGCATCCAGGGAATTAATGAATTTTTTTGACATGTAACTCGTACTCAGTTCAAAGTATTCATTATGAGATATACTCCCATTGAGTTTTGACCAAATGCTATAATTCCCCATGTATTCCCCATAGCATGATGGGGTGACTTAACTGCTCTCTTTCTAATTTGCACAGATTCCCAAAAACATCATCATGATTTTGAGCAAACATATACGTATCAAAATTGAAGGATCCCACACTTGAGGTACATTCTGTGAAAGAACTAATGCTTTCCTGAAGTGATGTAATATGGCAAGGACCCGTTCCCTTAACTGATGAGAAGAAGGACCAGCCAAAAAACAAGGGGGGGAAAAAAGCAAACTGAGCTGCTGAAGGATATATTGAGCTGCATTTGTGTCAAATCTTTGCGTGGGTTTACAGCAGGCTTTACCAAACACATACTGTATTTTCAGGATTCCAGAGACTCATGGGAAGTATCACTAATGACAGTTGACTTGTCATATCTATGTAGTTAGAATGATAATTAGGGAGATTTCAGAGCAACGGAGTGTGACTAGTACAGTTCACTTACTTCTCACAGGATCTGGCAACCTAAAAGGCCTTTGTGCCTTTGAAAATAACTCTGTATGTGTTTGCTTTTGTAGATGTTATGTCTTGCATTCAGCTCTAGCCTCAGTCAATATTCTGTTTACATTTGCTGTCTAAGTTCTTCTAAAATTGCATGTTCTACAGTCCATTGTCTGCCTTACAGTTGAATCTCTTTTCACTCCAGTCTCAAATGACACAAGGCCCATAATTGTTCTTTGTGGTTAGTTGACATCTTTCAAATCAGGGTCAAATTTCTGCCATTGAAATCTTGTCTCACTTGATTTTTATGATAACATTGACTCATGATTATCCCACATTTCCGCACTGCCTTTGGAGGATTTGTTTTATTCCTGGACGCCATTGTGTATACCATTAATTTCTTACTATCTTTCACCTAATGAACAAGTTACCATCTTTATCAAATTTACTCTCAGATTTTTCTCTCCTTCATATTTTTCAAATTAAGATCTCAGCCTGACTTTGACCATCTACTTGTGGATGTCTGGCTTTCAGCCTATGTGCAACATCATTAAGCATGGTTCATACTCGTCCTCGCTCTCTATATTCATCAGGAGGCACAGCTCCTATCAGTTAGTCTTTATCACATAAGTGTTATGCTTGTCTAAAAGCTTTCAAAGCTCTTCTCTCAATCTGTCACGTGTTAGGCAGAAGTTATCTTTTTTTTTTTTTTTTTTTCNTTTTTTTTTTTTTTTTTTTTCTGTGGCCTTGAAAAATGCAATTGAATTCCCCTGTACAGTAATTTAGAAAGTCTTTGGAAAGATAATTTTTTCTACAATTTCAACTTTTGCAATGTAGCCTATCTTAAATTCCTCCTCAGCTTCTGCATTTTAGCACAGAAATTAGATGTCTTGACTTTTATTCTTTATGGTTAATGCCTGCCTTAATTATCTTGTGCTTCATACTGAGAAGGTTGATTTCTTTCTCTGAAAGGTGTGTAACTTAAACAGGACTGTTACTTGTGCCTACATAGCTCAAGAGAAGCTTAACAACTGGCCTTGGTACTGGGACCTGGATGGCTGTGTTTACTGTGGCTGTACATCTGGATGAATATATTGGGGTTCTTAGCCAAGCAAACAGCCCAAAGAGAATACTGCACTAATTAATTTGTTCTGTTCCCAGTGTGAATTTAAGTCATTCTGAAGCAGCTCAGATATCTGTGGACAATGTTGTGTTAGTGCTGTGCAGACATGGAATCTGTGTTTTTTTCCTGCACTCCTTCTTCTGTTTGGAAAAATACTGCTGTTAGCACCAGCAAAACTACTTTGTCGTTCTCCTTTAAACTGTTGTTTACTATGATATTGCCAGAAAAAAAATCCCAAACAACAACAGCAATAATCCTTACAACTGCTGAACTAATAATGCACTAAGACAATCTTCTAAGCCGTTTAATGCTTGTCATATGGCTCCCTGGTGTATACGCCAGTCTATCTATCTCAGATGGAGCGTCTCTGCTTTACAACTAAAGAAATCACCACCACAAAAATCTGTCTGATGAAAACTGGACAAGGTAACTTCTTGTTTGTGTGATAAGTATCAAGCCTTGACAAAAGAGCTGGTACCCTTTGTAAACCTTCATTTTAAAATCTCATTTTAAATTACTAGTAGATAATTTCAGAAAAAAAACATAAGAATTCCAGTAAATCATATGCCATAAAAGACCTATCTTCTTGTAAATACCTATTCCTGAATGTTTTGAAGCATTATCACTTGAAAAGTTTACTGTCCCCCAGGTATATTTCATAAAGTTGATTTCTGAGTGATTAATGCATCCAACACTGTTGAAAACGGTCCAGTTTAATTGCATGAGATGACATTTATGTTGATAGAAATCTAGGATGTAAAGCTGTAATAAAGCTTTACTAGAAGGAATAGTTTAAAGAATTTTTATAAAGCGGTTTTTATTTTACTTAAATCTGCTTTTTTGAAAGTGGCATTTTAATGTACTTTCTCTAATTTACACCATAAAAAGGGGAATGTGTATATTGCGTATCTACAGTGAGGACAACAGAATATTTAATAAGTCCTTTGCAGACAAAAGGGGTATATGCTTACTGTGATTATGCTGTATACATATTTTACAATTACTACACGAGCACTAGCACACTGGAAGGAGACTGTAGCTTTTGGAGTACCAGGGAAATTTCTGCCAAAAATACTCTCCTCTTAGGATCAGAAAAAAACACTCTTGCAGTTGTGTTTCTGCTTTCACTCATAGACTGTACCTGCCTAGCAATGAGTTAAAGTTGAAAACAAATACATTTAACTGAGTTAGTTTATTACAGTGTCTTGTCTACATTGATATTTCTGGGTGTAAACTGAAAATAAAGTATCTAAATTGTTTGGAAAATGTATATTTCTTTACCAAAAACAATTTTGTAGCTCATTTTCATTGGCCTTGTTATGAAGTGTTTACTGTGTGGGTTGCTCTATGCTCCTTACTGAGGGGGAAGGAATCTTTGCCAGAATTAAGACTTCATGAGGAGGTCCTGTACATTGCAAACCAGACATGGAACGTTATTAGGAACTGTCTGAACCCTGTGCAGAGGCTAACAATTCTCTCTCCTTATATATTCTGCCAGGACCTGGGTTTTTTTAGGTATGTGAAACTTGTGTCTTTAGTACTGCCAAACTTTGTGCCCCTGTCTGCCTTGTTAGTGCCAGTTTGATGGAAAATGGGTCACAGTCTGAACTAATTGACAATAGCTTAAAAAAAAACACACCAGAAAATTTTAAATACTCTCATAAAATATTTCCCTAAACTATGCATGCAAATGTAGATGCAGTAGAATTGAAAGTTTTTTTAATCCTAAATAATTTCTGAAAAGATTGGGACAGTTAAGTCAATTCTATCTTTTGGTCCTTTAATAATTTTTTCCATAGTTATGATTGGAATTTGTAATGGCAGGGAAGATTCAAGTGACAGATAACGTTTCACAGGTTTTATAGCTCTCCTAGAACAGAGTTGCAACTATTGGAGTTTATGCCACAACGTTGAATTCATGGGATATTTTACTCCTGATGTCAGTAGGGCCTGGATTCTTGCCCTTGTACTGTGGCTGCCCAGGATGAAATTCTATCCACTCTGCAGTAAAAGACAAACTTGCTGTATCTTCAGTCAGAACAGATTTTCACACTTTAGGAATAACTAAAAATTATTCCACTTTGGTAGCAGATCTGATTTAAGACTCATCTCCCAGCTCCTTTCCCCACTGCAGCAGTGCACATTTGCCCCTCCACTACTGAAGTGGAAGAAATGAGAATGAGAATGTTGAAAAAATTTAGATTAACAATATCTTAAAAAATTAATTCTGTGGGTTTTTTTTAATGTGTGTCATTTTAACAAGCCACCTTATCCTAGAGCCAGAGACAGCTCTGTCCACACATCTTCTTTGTGCATGCAAAGTACAATGTAGATTTGATCACATTGGGAGCAGTAAACAGAGCTCATCAACATGGCTTGAGCTGGCTTTGCTGCCAAAAGCAGTGCTACACAGTTCCACAGCCTTCATGTGTATAATAACTAACTTGTACACAAAGGGAAAAGATGCCATGTTCTTTTCATGATACATTGAGAAATGAAATTTTGGATAAAAAGAAGATGTTTGTTGAGTTTTCTTCCTTACTACGCTCTTTGCATATCATGAAAAACATAACCAAAGGTCAGAGAACTGTGGTCAAAAGAATATAAAATATAAAAACATATTAGAAGTGATTTGATAGCCTAGTTTCCTGAGACACATGCGACTGCTGTCAGCCATTGCCCTTTGTCATTTGAAGTCAGTGACCAATTTCAGCCATATGTGCAAGAGGATAGTCATCTTAAAGACAATTAATGCCTTACAAGCTTTTTTAAAAAACCCCACAGTTAGCAAGAAGAGAAAGGAAAATAGTTCTTTAGCAGATGGAAAGGTTCTCAGCTGTGCTACTGCCCTTCCTCCAGCTTAACTGCAGTTCATGCTGTCTTTTGTCCGAGGCAGGTGCCACAGAAGATCACTGCAGTGGCAAAGGAGACTGAAAGGCATAAATCTTTAACAAACCAGACTCTATTAGTTGTGCTGCTCAGCCAAATGTGTTCTTTCTTCGTAAGCAGCTACAGCACTTTTGTGACATGAGTAGAAAGCCCACTAGCTCAGGATTCTCTGGGCAAGGCAAGAAACTGATTTTCATTGTGAGATAAAAATAAAACTGTTTAAAAAGAAGTAAAGAAATAACTTCCTAAACAGCTTGAAGGAAACAGGAGAAAAGACCTCCCTTTTTTTCTGCTTTCCTCTTTGCCGGATGCAGGGCTTACAATACCCTGGAGCATAACACCTACAAACGAGTGGAATCTGCTAACCCATTTTTAATTACTGCCTTTATCTGCACTTCTCTAAAACAAACAAATTAAAAAACCTACAGCTGGGCTTGCACAGAGAAAACCTAGGTGTTCACAGGACTGAATTCCCCACGCTTCTCGTGCACTGTTTCTCTTTTCTTCATTCTGACTTTTGAATCTGCCCTGATGCCCTCATCTGACACAGCAACTACATCAGGGAGAGAGAAAACAGGATAGGCTTTCACTTTTGTCTGGCAGCACAAGCTTGCATTCTGTGCTTCAGAGGTTTTCAGAGGCTCTTTATTCCATGTAATGTTCCTGGAGTGGAGAAGCGTATCTTTTGTTCTTCCTTATAAAGGGATATTTTTATACACAAAGATATACAGTACACTGAATTACAAGAGTTTTTATGTATTGGATTGTGAGGCTTTAACACAGAAATTTCTGATGATTCTTTAATTCCATCTTACCCAAAGCATTTAACTTCAAAACCTTTAAAGCAAAGATAAATCAAAGCCTCAGAAACCATCCAACACATCAACTAATTGTAGTGACATCAAAACCAAAATGAGACTCTTAATTTAACCAGGTTTCACTCCTAGCATGCTAAACATGCAGCCTGCGTATATGTGCTAAGCTGCATTATCTCTGTATACATATGTATGGCTTTATATACTTGCAAGTAATTAAAAGGAGGGAGGACAGACGTACGTCTTCCCTGCAAATAGAAATAATTCTTTTACATTAAAGCATATCTCTTGTTGTTTTAAATGTAGCTTGCACATTTTTGCTGTGGCATTCTGTACATCCAAAGTGACGAAGCCTGCATAGGTCTTCTGATTCCTTTAATATTGTTTCCATATTAGATAGCCAGATGGTGGAGAGCGATAATACTCTGCACTAATCACTTAGGAAGTCTACAGAGTGGTGCTTTGAGATTTAGACCCACAGCCACTGCCATCACTCCTTTGATGGAAAGCCGCAGATACTATTCCAACCAATTGAATGTTTTTAAATATATCAACACTGAATGAATTATCTAAACAGGAAAAAGACTGACAAATACCATTCAGTGCTAATGAAGAGAGGGTTTTGTCCAAAGGAAATAATTGCGTTTACAAGGATCAGAGACCAACATGGCATTATGCAATAGTATTTATACACATCTAAAAAAATATTTTTGCATTTTTTATAGCCATCAAAAATAGAAGGGACTTGCATTGCTAAGTTACTTTCACCCCCAAAAGAGAAAAAAGCCTAGGAGCAGAATCATTATCTCAATGAGTTCCTCAGTGTTTGATTTTTAATTCCACACTGATTTTCTGTTCTGCCAATTGTAGGGTTTTGTAATTCCAACAGATCAATCAGCAAAAACCTTTTTACCTACAGTAATAGTCATTTACGTACAGGAATACCTTTTTGCTTATGTTTCTACCTTGAAAATGCTTGGTTTCTTTTCTGAATGATGCATTGTTAGTCTGTGGGCGCATTTTACAGGAATGAAATGTCAGATGTGCCCATTCCTAGTGCCATAGACTTTTTCATAAAAAAATAGCTTACTGAGATTTCTACATTAAAAAGGGAAAGTATTTTTCTGCAAATTTTACTTTTATTGTTAAGCATTTCATAAAAACCCACACTGCAGGCTCTACTCCAGGCTGGCAATCTCTGGAAAAAGAGACTGAGGCAGCACTGATCAGCACTCAAATATGAGAAGCAAGCAGACTAAACATGTAAACAAGTCCTGTGCTGAATGCTTTGTTTTGGTAGCACCAATTGTCATTTCAGTAGAGGAACAAACAACTCACTTCAGGCTATCTGGTTTATTAATTGTAGAACACTTTAAACAGTAAAAAGAAAACATAAAATGTTAGCCTAAAAGGTTTGTAAGATACTTCTCAGAACTGAGCTGTTCTAGTAACAATTTTCAAAGAGCAGCAATGTTTTACTCCAGCCGTAGGGTAAAATAAGCATCTTTACCATTCTGATATTTGTACAACATTGTACTAACATTGCAAAAATGATGGACTTTATAGAAGTTTCTTCCCATCTATCCAGTGTTATTTTTACAGTGCTACTGAACAAATATTTACTCAACATTTCTGAAAATCAAACTCTTTAATACCTGAGAACAGAAGTCTGAAGAGGTCATTATTTTAGAAATGTTTATATTTCTTCTTAATTCAGTGTATGTATTTTTTCTCTTATTAAGCTTAGTAAAAGAATATAGTAATGTTTTGGATTACACTATTAAATTGTTAAATTTTAATCAGATTTTTCTCTCCTATCCTAAATCCCCTACTCTGTATTACAGTATGTACCACTGTAGGTTCATTAATTACATTACCATGCAATGTGGTATTTCACGATGCTGCCCAGTCAGCCTGAAGCCAGAAAGCTTGATTTTAACCTTGAATGACTTCATGAAGTTATTCTTCATGCACACTAATGCATTAAAAAACAAACACTGGATCATAAATTATATAAAAGCAGTACTCAACACATACTACTGTTACAGCATGCAGTTGTGAAATGTACATGGGAAATAAACAAAGCATTAAGGAATGTCTTTAAAATGAGGATGGAGCAGGCACACAGAGAGGAAGAACATGTAAACAAGTGGTGGAAAAGAACAGATGTGTGTTGTTTAGACACACAGGCAACTTGCCCGAGGGAAGTTTGGATTATTGAGCTAACATGGCAAAGATACATAGTCTGTTCACATTTAAATCATAAGAGGGTTTGTGCATGTTGTGTGAAGAATGCTCCCACTACTTCTCTAAAGTAGGTGGTTTCTTAGTGTGTGCCAGAGTCACACATAAAGCAAATTTGCAGTTCAGTTTCCCTAGAAGTTTCCTTGGAAATGCTGGTAAATACTGCATCTAGTATAAAATTCATCAGAGATGCAAGTTACAGAAAACTCTCCAAGACTGCTGCATGAAGTCAACCCAAAAAAAAATGAAAGCTTCAATAAGGGTGATAACTTCAGGCATTAATGGTTTTGATTCCATAGATACAGCATCGCTGTATTAAACCTTTACATTTTTCAAAGAGTAGATAATACAGTTCAGTTCTGTCATTACTGCATGCAGGTGATCCTGATATACTTCTTATTCCTGAGGCCAGCTTCCCATGACAATTGTGCACCGTAAAAATACCCCAACAGTTGGAGTGAGAAGGGAAGAAGAAAGAGGTAATATCTGATGAAGTAGTCCAGAGATTCACAGACCACAAATCTCATTTGACTTAACTTTTCCTGCCTTCACTGTAGTTACAATCCTAGTTAAAAAGCAAGATGTACTGAAGAAGAACCATAAGATTACATCCACATTAAAAGAGAAGAAAGATACATCTCTTTTGGTTCTATTTAAAGTCTGTTAATGAAAAATGGTACATACAGCTCAGCAAGCAACCAGTGTACCTAGAGAAGGAATCTATTCTATAGAAAAAACAGCAATTTGTTCATAGTGAAATTAGTGTTCACACTAAAGACTACAGCAATAGTCACTAGTTTGTTGCCACAAAAATCAGTCGGCCATGCGACTCAGGCTTGCACCTCTCACCAGTGTCAGAATCTCCCCTGTGCTTGTCCTTGCCACATTTTATCATTTTACTGAAGCTTTAGCAGAGTGGGGTCTGAATACAGGGTCCTGCAGCAGTCAGACAGGAAAAGGAAGAGAAGGATGACATTGCAGAAGAGAGAGGTGATGTCAAGTGAGGTGCAAATTTTAAAAGGAAAAGGTGTGCCCTTCTTACTGAACAAGAGAAAACAGTTCAGAGCTGCCAATCCCTCTGTAGGGCCTGTGGGTACGTTTTTGCATTTGTGCTGGCAGCTACTTATGGTAGCTATGCACAGAGAGACTGTGGACTGATGGGGTGGAAGGGGGAAGAGAGGGGCTATCATGGCTCTAGGTGCCAGGCACCTGGCACAGAAAGACCAGAAGTAGTTTAAAACCCTAGTAATTTTCCTGATCTTGCAACAGCAACTCATCCGCTGGCTTATCACAGAAAAGTTAAGGAAAAGAGACAAGACAATGGTGATGGGTAGCAAAAAGAGCAAAGAAATGGTGAGATTAAAGCAACTCAGTGCATCCTTTAAATTGCTTCTCCTTTTGAATTAGTCACAGCTACTTTTCAACTTAGCTATGCTTGGCAGAAGACCACTGGTAGACCTTAAAAAACAGGGTGATTGAAGCCTTCAGGAGCAGGGAGTCTAAGGCTGTCAGGCTTCCTGTAGGATAGAGGCTTACAGATTTTATTTGAGAGAGGAAGAATAAGTAACACTGCTAGGCTGGAAGCCAAGCCACTAGAAAAGAGTTGTGGAGTAAAGGGGAATCCAGGCGAAGTCCCTGAGCACCACCGCCTCCTGACAGATTTGTAAGAGGCTGCTGTTGTGCAAAGGAACGGCTGAATGCACCGAGTGATACTTAACTTCCCTTTCTAAGGATGGGAAAAGCTGGCTATAAAGTATACATGTAGTATGTTGTATAAAACTCTCCAGTGAAGTAAGCATAACACTATTTATATCTATATTTTTATACCTGTACTAAACAATGTTGTCAGTACATGAGATTACAGACCCATGCTTGTCATGGGTTAAACTGCGTAGGGTTTGTAAACATGCGTAAATATGCTATATGATACAGCAGCACGTCACTAATCCACGGTAATGCAGGGAAGCCCCAGTGCAGATTAGTGGGGTTTGTGGATTACGGGCTGAGAGGGCATTTGAGGGGAAGTCAACCGTGTCTCAGGGCAAACTCCCTGCTCCACTCAGTAGCGCAGTGGAATGCTTGTCACTGGAAGGAGCTGCCAGGGGCACCTCCGCTCTGCTCGGCTCCAAAGGACATTATGAGCAATGCTGATGCTGCTAGTGCTTCTTTTCCAAACGCTGTAGTAGGCCTGCTCCAAACAGGGAATTGCACTCCTAGTCTCCCTTGAATCAGTTTAAACACTTAGAACACACCTGCTGTGCAGACACTTCAAACCAAATTAAATTGAAATTATATGGTGCATATGGATTTTGCAAGGAATTCTAACCTGCTCTGAGCACAGCTGTCATGGGCAGATGTTACTGTGTACGTACAATGAAAAAGTTAATTTCTGAGAGTTTCTAGGCTAAACAGTAGTGATGCCAGCAAATACATTGCTTCTGATTTTATAGATTTAATGGCTGTTTCACTCACCCAAAAGACAATACCACTCCCTAATTCACAATAATCTAGAATTTCATACAGTAAAATAATTTTCCTTACTAACAATATAACCAGTCACATACACTTTTAACTGTGAAAGATGCTTTTACTCATATAAAACTGAAATACTGCTAAATGTCATATGGGTAATAGTCAAAGTTAGTGTCATGATAAAATATCAGAATAGCAATCATACTGATTAAACATTTTAATAATACATGCAGTATTTAAAAAAATAGAAATTGGATATTTGGGCCCAGTATTGATATTCATTGTAATTTCTTCCTTTCAAGAAACAAAATGAATAATCCATATTTAAAAAAGAAGAGTGTGAAGTGTTTGGCTTTGTGTCAGGCAAATTGTACATTATCTGAAAATCAGGGTATTCATTATTTTTTATATAAGACATCACAGATGTCTTGGCAATGTAATGGTTATACGTGGTACGCTTTTGTAATGCTAAAAAGTTACCTGAGGCAAAGACTTGAGTTAGATGATTTTAAAGAGACCAGCTCTTCGTGAAGCACATTTTCCCATCAGCAGTCTATAGGCTCAGACAATGAGTTTGTCCATTTTAAGTTTATTGACCTTCGTGAATACAATACTTGAAAACTGCTAACAGATTTCTTTGAAAATCAATGCCAGTTGTGAAGTTGTTTGTTATCTATCCAATGTTTTTTCCTGAGTGTGATTAATAAAAAAGAAAATTACATCAGTGAAATTGAAAAGTCAAATTGATTAGAAAGGAAACATTCATTCCATTCTCCTTTGGAAAAGCAAAATGAAAAAGAGATGGATATTTTATTTAGATCTACATATCTGAACTACATATATAATAATGTAGTTCACCACAGACCAAGTAAGTTCCTAATATTCAATCTTTAGAAAAGATTGTGTAGAAATCTATGCCCATATTGTAGTAGGGAAAAAAATCAAGCTAATTTGCTTCTTTAGCTTATTTTGGCCTAAGCCTGCAAAAGTAAAGCAGTCGATTCACACTACAGGCCATATCATGGTGTAAAACATACAGGATAAAATAGAGGCTCCCTGTGTTGTCAAGAGAGGTTGATTTATAGTGATTGAGTGAAGCCAGGATTTGACCTTGGTTTCTCTTGTCACCATGGAGTCTTACATGGAATACTGACATTTAGAAACATGAATATAAGTACCATTTCTTCTTTAATACATGTTTTTCTGACACATTTTCTGACAGTAGCACATAAGACCTTTCCTCAAGCAGTTTGCTGTAAAGCCTAACTGGCTGTGTGGGAAATCTCTCGAGGGCAAAATGAGTTTCCAGTACTGCAAATAGACATAAATATGAACTAGGTACCAAACTGTCTGCAGGACCAATCAATATAAATGTTAACACCCAGTATAGGGTAACTTGTCCATAACCAGGTTCCCTGAATCAACTGCATTTGTAACGTAGATGGGGCCCCACAAGCTATTCAAAGAAAATATTGCAAAAGCTGCTTGCCATTTAATGATTGCATTAACACCATTATCTACTATCTAATCAATGCTGTGATTGACAACTTTGCAAATCAGATTAGCTTTCAGACTGCCTATGAATGTAGCGTGGCTAGGAATGGAAAATTGTGTGGGCACCAATCTGTGAAAAATGAACAACATTCAAAGGTATAAAACAGAAAATTACTGATACTGCATATTAATTGTAACAGCTATACCCCAAGATTTACTAAAATCAGTCCTGTAATTTTACTCACATCTTGCATTGCATCATTCCAATGTTGCTTGCATACAGTGAGGGGAAGTTCCCACCCAATGACATCATAGTTTGTCTTTGGCTACAGCCAGCTACATATTTTTAAAGAGGTCCTGTTTGTTCCATAACTGAACTCTTCACCTTTTGATTATATGTTTTGGTGGGGGGGGGGTTAAAAGGAAAAAGCCTGCTAGTAAATTTACTTGAACTTGGCATTCACAATCTGACTTGGGTGGGCTGCATTCTCTCCTCCGGTTACACCCTACCTGAAATCGTTGTATGTTAAATCACTTGACTAGTTCAGCCTTAATGATTGGGTCATACCCTGGGAAGCAAGTTCAGAGATACTGGAAATGTGTGCTTACAAAAACACATATAATTGTAGAAAAATATGTGGATAAACTAAGAGAGGGACACTGAGACTGTGGAAAAAACTCCACAGTTATTTGGAAGAAAAAAATTATCTCTTAGTTGTGATGAAGTGTCACAAAACACACATTATATGCTGCCCTCCCAGTGATACATTTTAATGAAGAGAAATGCCTCCCCACTCCCTCCCTTCCTCCCAATCAGGAAACTTTAAGCTATTTTTACTTATTAACACCAACCTTAGTATTTCTATCTTCTTCAGCTGCTACAAATGCATTCCGTATTAAAAACATGTTTGAGAAAAATATATTTCTGTAAATATCTGGATCTTCATAGTGGTGGAATGAGCTATTGATAAGCATGAACGACTGGAGAGTTTTTATATCACAATCAAGTGAAGTGGATTTATTATTACCTTTACAGACACACCACTTTTGTGTTTTCCATAGTAGCAATCTCAAAGATGGGGTCAGCAGGCAATTTTCTAATGGTCTGTAGACAATTGATAGAATGCATAGTGTTACTTTCTTGCTTCCAGATACTTGGAGGAGTAGCCAGGAAAAGTCAGGAATCTTATTTAAGCACTTGGAATGGGACAGATATAAGTATCTTAACTGCCTCTTGTGTGCACTGTCCTCACAAAGAAAGTGAAGGCCAGAACCACAGCTGAAACAGTTAGGAAAGACTAAATATTTTCTCAACATTACTTTTCCATTGGAACAGTTTCTGTGGTTGGCCCTGTTTGTTCCACAAATGAAACCAGAGGTGATCCATGCCACCAGTACTCTGACCTAGGAAAGCTTGCTTTAGAACATCCTCATCACATATCCTGAAGAAGAGAAGCAGAGTGGATGCTGGATATGGTTTTTTATTTTGAAAAAATTATCATTTCAGAAAACAGGTAAATGATTGTTTATGATATTAAACTTGGGTTTCTGCCTGCTAGACTTGTGAGAAGAAATGGATAAGTACCACTACTACTTGGGGATTTTGGTGGCTGTTTTTTTTTTGGGGGGGTGGCTGATTTGATTTTGTGCCCATGTTGTGAATTCCTATCTTTTTGCCACTGGAAAGTTTCAAAACTTATGAAGAAAATAATCAATGAGTGGTAGAAACTTAGAATTTTATTCTGTTCAAAACTCTTGCAGAAAATTGACTTTATTCCTTTAAAAGTATTCTGATCCATATTCTGATTTGTCTTTATTGAAGTAGTTGTGCCAAGGCTCCCACTCAGTCGTGGGGTTAGCATGGAACTCATCTAATTAAGCAATGTCCTCTTTTCTCATTGTGTGGTCTGTCACACTGAGATATGCACTTTCCAAAGCGTTCTTAGTGAATGCTTTGGCTTCCTACCACAGGACGCTGTCATACAAGAACTTATTTAAATAATCCTGGTGAGTCTGTTCCTACAAGGTGTTTAGTGATTTATACTGACCTACAATTGTCCCAGTTTCTTTGATCTTTGCTAAGCAGCAAGGTTTCCCACATCTTGATCTCAGGATCTTAAGATGGATGATTCTAGGAATATGTACAATAGACACTACAATGGTGATGTAAATATCCACTTTACCTATTTGGCACAGCTGTCATGAGACTCCAATGTAAATAAAAAACATCCCTCCCAGCTTACATTTTGACAATTCTATTTGTCAGCCCCATGAAAATGCCTTTCAAATATGATAATTATCTACAGCTTTTTTCAGCTAAGTGAGAGCTCTCTCTCACAAAACTTGATGATGGCACAAGCTCTCTCCAGCTGGAGTCCAGAAGCTCTCATGTCTGCTTAGGTTATTCGAATCAGAAACCTTTTAGACATGTTAACATTAATTAATACAACTTTGCAGCTGAAATCTCAGACATGGAAAAGTCATGTTCTTACTAAGTTACAAAAGATACATATCCTTTGCTTCACTTAAGATGCCTCTGGAGTCTCCGTTGGTTGGTATGGTGCAGCTATGAAATAAGTAACTTATTTTTTTTCTTAAAGGCTTTCATCCTCTACTTTATTACCATACAATCATGTTTCAACTACATTTCTTTAGGCATAAGTGATTTTGAGCCCTACTTGGCCTGCCAGGTTTGATCTTTCCATCTGTTGTGGATGTTTGCTCTACAAACAAAATCTAGGTCTTCAGCAACACTTGCCACTTACCCATGCCAATATTTGTTATCTGCTTCACTACCCAGTCGGTAGTGATGCCAAGCAGCAACATCAAGGGAACACAGGCTTTTCACATCAGCAGTCACTTTGAACTACTTGTTGTTTTTTGCTGTTCAATGGAATTTATGTTGTGGCTTTGATTGTGACACATAACAATATTACAGAATCAAACAAAAGGGCAATCTAAAGAAAAAAGAAAAGTATAACATATGGGTATCAATTTCATGACCAATGTGGTGTATTTGCCATGTGATTCTCTCCTCCCTTTGCCCTCTTCCCCCAGCCTCCCCCCTCCACTCCTTCTCTCTAGTTGAATGAAAAGTTGAAATTCATTGTGTTTGTCTTACATCATGTACTGCTCATCTTCAGGATTTTTTGTTATTTTATGGTTTTCTTTTAACACTCCAGACTTCACAACTTCTATTGCTATAAAAGGTGCAAAGGCCCTTAAGGCATGCCTTTTCTTCAGAGATAAAAACAGGCTTCTTTTCATTAATGGGATGGTCCAACAATGCACATCTACAGAGTCATGTCCTAACTTGAGGCCAACCCTTAAGCCAGTATAGCAGTAGCCAAAAAGAATCTTAGCAATTCAGAAGAGGCAGTCATAGGAATGAGTCCTTAACCAGTAGTGTCTGCAAGATCAGAATCTTATTAATTCCAAAGCCCCACAATTACATTTATCCACTTATAATCACCACACAAGAGCTGTCAGAGTGGGATTGCTGCAATTATCCTCCCTGTCAGCACCACAGCCGGGGTGTGAGAAAACTCTTGCCTTCACACTGCAGCAATGTAACTTGTCTCTTGTTTTGGGCTGTATCTGATATGTCAAAATCTGGGGCCAGAGAGAATCCACTGCACTGTTCTACTACAGAAGCTACAAAGCAGAATCACACATTAAAAAGTACCCAATCAGAAGGGGCATTCCTTGACAAGCAATCAAATGCAGTGTCAGTATCCACTCCTGTGATGCCAAAGGGTACCTATTACATCATTCATGTGCATAAATTGTGTGACTTTGAGCTCCAGACATTGCATACAAATGGTATTACTGGGTACATGAAACCTCCTGTGCCAAAAGGTTGAAAATATTGATAAGTAGCTTAATCAATTATGCAGTTTTATCACAGTAAAATTGCAGGTAAAATGATCTTCTCCTACAGCACATTTTTATGCTGTAGCACATATTCTATTCATTATGGAAGATATTTTGAGCCATTAATCCAATGCCTTGGAACCTTGCTGAATGCCAGTAGACTTGCCAGCAAACTATCCTCTGGGCAAAAAAAATACATTTCCTTCCAGAAAGCAACCTCCTAGAATCTTGTTCCCATCTATAAGAAAACTTTAGGGAAGAAAGAGAGGCAATTTTCAGGACCAGCTTCCAGACCACTCAGGAATTTACTCATCAGAAACCACAATGACATTGCTGAGTAACTAAAGTTAGTCACTAACTATAACTAAGTATAACTATAGCAGTTATATTATTTTACCAGGACTAGATTAGTTAGTTTCCTTGTGTTTACTTCAGCCATTTCTGGGTTCTTTTTCTCATTTATTTTTTCTTTGAAATCTCTAAAAAGGAGACATCTTGACATACAAGAAGACAGCATTTTTCCTTATGTCTTGTTTTCTGTTAACAGTTTATTATTAGAAATAGGTATTTTTCCCTTATTTTCTTTTGTAACAGACACTGCTCATGGCTGTGCCAACAGATTAATGTGGAGACTACAGAATGAATATTTTAAAAGTGTCATTTAGGCAAAACCAAGAAGCAAAGTAGCACAAGAGTTGTGCAAACAGCCATTTTGACTACAGATTTATGGTTCATAGACAGCAGCTCCTACGTTGCAGCCTTTCTATCTCTTAAATAGTGTGTAGGTTGTATCAGCACTTTAAAGAAATTTGCATGTTGAGTGCAATAACAGATTGGTAACAGTTCTTATCACTATGGCACCTACACAAATTTTAGATATAAACTCAGAGAAGTAGAAAGGCGATCGAGAAAAATATTTGAAACTACAATAATGGCTTCTCTCTACTGCTAGTACAGCAGAATACACGTCCCAAAATGTTATACGTTCCACTTGAATATGAGGAAAAACTTCTTTACTCTGAGGATGGTTGTGGAATCTCCCTCAATGGATATTCAGAAATATCCTGTGCAATATCCTCAAGGAAGATCCCTGACCAGGGAGGTTGGATCAGACACTGTGGACACTTCAAACTTCACCCACTCTGTGAAAATCAGAGGACTATGAAAATCACCACCTGACATGCTGTATACAGAATGACACAGACTTTTATTTGGCCACCCAGATGTTCCATTACTCTGCTTAAGAAATTGTCTACATCCTTCCCATCTTTAGGATATGTTTATCCCACAATAAAAGTTCAGGAAAAGCACACAACAAAAAACGTATTTTTAAACAACATTTTATGTTGTTTAAAGGAAAGCAACATAGATTTTTAATTTAATGAAGCTGCCAGGCTATTTACTTCTCCAAAACTGTAGATCAGAGAAACAACATTTGTCATAAGGCAGCAGATTTCTCCAAAAACAAATGGCCTAAAACCAGTGTGAGAAGAAATGAGAGTATAAATGAAGCTCTGGGATGTACCACTAACTGCGATTCTGAACAGAAGTGTCCAAATCTTACTTAGGAAAGAGGAAAATAGAAGCAGTTCCTTTGAAGTCTTCCTGAATTTTCTAATCTAGGGAAAGTTCACTGCAGGCATTTCCACCGGTTTTAGCAACATTGGAAACCTTAATGAAGACAAGATTGTTGCAGGGGCAGTTGGTTTTAGTACTGTTTCAATTACATTTGCTCAGGCCAATGGTATTAAACACTGGCAGCCATACAAGTACTGGTAATGACAGACAGCAGCTGGGATGGTGCAAACTTAGGAAGCCTCTGAAAGCAGCAGAGACCAAGTGTCTCCTTTTGCATCTGTAAGTTAAGTCTTTTACAGTAGTAGTTACTGGTTTTTAGGCATGCATGGGAAGCTGCTGTATTATTTTCTGGTGAAACTGGCACATATTCTACTATCATTCTTCATTCTTCATGCTCAGTGATATTAGAGCATCCGAGGAATGAACCAGGAAAGATCAGACACAGAGTTTTAGAGTCTGTTCTGCATATAGAAAGCATCTAGAGGTAAAACCCTAACCCAGTAGTGCTGGGGTAATTGTAGCATCTGCTGCATCAAATTAAAAAACGCAGTGACTGGTTTTCCAGAAAAAGAAAAATGATACTCCATCTCCTCTTTGAAAGAATCAAAAGGCTTTTTTATGCTGTTTGTGAATGTGGAGCAAGAGATACTAAAAATAATTCATCAGCTTTATTTAAATTATGCAGTGTAATACATAAAACATGAAGATTACAACATCAAGCAATATAGCTGGAATGAATTAAAACTGCTTGTGCATATCCATTATAATTCCTTCTTTAATTACTAGTCCCTAACCTCTTTCAGTGGATGCAGAATGAACATGTGGAATTAAGCACAGATATCTAATAGTGCCTGTTCTCTATTCATTGCCAACTCATTGCTTCTCTGCTTACATTAATTTCCTTTAAGAGCACTCCTATAAGATGCATGGTTGCTTTTACTTCTGAAGCACTAAGATTAAAGAAAAAAATATGAATCGGTGTCAAATAGGAATTGATTTCTTGACATTGCACATTATGAAATATGTAGAACATATTGTGTATTGACTGTTGACTTAATTTTCTCTAGTAGGCTACCCTAAATGAAACCCCAGCATCTTAAGATTGGCACTGTGAAAACACCTCCCTCAACCTCTTCACAAAAAATCAGTTTAAAGCTATGTGGTACATGACATCACACAGAGATTTCTGAGAGAGAAAACTTGGTATCTTACAATTTCTTCAGAATTCTGTAAAGAACAGTCAGCAACCTCAGTCATGATTATGTTCCCTGCCTTCTAATTTTCCTAAAAATTACACAGGGATTACACGTAAAATGCCTCATTTTACTACACAGCTCTGCTCCACAGCAGAAAAATCTATTCTGTGCACTACAAAAAAAGGCACAGGCATGGAGGTTGGGCAAGAAGCTTGCAGTTAACTTTAAGGTATAACGCACAAAAGGGATAAACTTGTACAGGCAGCATATATTATGTGTTGGATTTTGCAAAATCAGTATGACTGCACACAATGTAAGTAATTTTCTGTTTCCATAGCACTCCCAGGGCCTGCAGCCTGTGCAGCACAGCAGTTGCCATGAGTTTTTCATATCCAGGCCTTTTAGCAGTCAGCATCCGCACACACATCCAAACACCTTATGCGAGTGAAAGCCAATTTCCATTAGAAAATTCAAGTTGTAAGGAGGCCTCTCACTTAGCCTCCTGCTCAACAGCAAGGCCAGCTGCGTGGTCAGTCCAGGTTGCTCAGGACTGCATCTGCTTGGGAGTGGAAATCCCTCAGGAACCCACTCCCACAGCCCAGCTGTCCGCAGCATGAGTAACCTTTTCCTTACACCCAGCCTGACGTTCTCATTTCACCCCACTCCCCTTGTCCCTCAGCAGGACACTGAAGCCCCTGGCTGCCTCTTCTCGACCAGGTCCCCACGGTTGCTGATCCTACGGGCAGGCTGCGGCGGCCCCTTCGCACGGGAGGGTGGTTCCGGCCCCGCCGCCTCGGGGATCCCGCCGGGCTGTGTGTCCCGCTGGTGTCCGCTCCAACCGCGCGCGGGGCCCGGCTGGAGGCGGCACCAGCGGAGGGCTGCGGAGAGCCGGGAGGGGTCTCACCGCCTCCCTCCGCGCCCACGCAGCCCGCGGTGCCGCAGGAGCTCATTCCGCTTGGAATCACCGCGGGACAGCGGCACCCCACCGCGCGCACGGCCGGCGCCCTGCCGGGACACGCCCGGGGCCATGGCTCGCCAGCGGCGCTGCTAGACAGTGTCTCCCGGTGCGATGCCCACGCTGCGACGAGGCTGCCGAAACCCGTCCCGGCCCCACACTAGAACCGCACACCCGACGGGCAGCGGCTGCTAGAAGCGGCCCAGGAAGAGCGGGCGGACGAGAAGAGCTGCCCGCGGAGATTGACGGCTGCGGCAGCCAATGGCGACGCGGCGAGCTTGGGGGCGGGGCCAGAGCCCCCGGGCGGGGCGGGGCGTGGGCGGGCGGGGCGCGGATTGGCCGGGGGGCGGGGCTGGCGGGGTTTTCTCCCGGGCTGGGCTGACGGCCGCGGCCGGGAACTTCGGGTGCGTGCGGGTGCCAGCGGCCGTTCGGGGGGCAGGTACGGCTGGAGCGGAGCGGTCCTGAGAGAGCGCGACTTACGCGGGGAGTGGGGAATGGCCGGGAGGAGGGTGTTGGGCAGCTGTAGCATTACAGGGGACTGGGGGCCGATTTGCTGTGTATCCTGCGTATCCTCCGCATCCGTCGCCGTTTTCCGTGGTCCGCTCCGCTTGCCGCGGGATGCGGAGGCTGCGGGCGGGGCTAGCCCGGCTGCTCGGGCTGAGCTGCCCCCTCCCTTCTTCCTTTCCTCCTTCCTTCTGTGCCGGCCCCGAGCGGCGGCGGGGCGGGCGGACGGGGGCTGTCAGCGCCGCGGCCGGCAGGGGGCGGCAGCGGCCCCGAGGACGCGCGTCCGCAGCGGCGTCTGGGGGCGGCGGGGGCGAGCGGCTCCGAGCCGCAGCCCCTCCGCCCCGGGCGGGCAGCGGAGCGGCTCGGGGTCTGGCTCCTCCCTTCCTCCTCTTCCCGCAGCCCTGGGCGCTGGTCCCAGCAAGCCTGCCGGCAGCTCCTCGCCGCTCGGTTCCGAGCCTCCCTTGGCGGGGCTGCCCCCGCGGGCCGTGCCGTGCCCGCCGCCTCTGGCCGCAGCTCGGGGCACCCCGGCCGGCGCTGCGCGGGCTCCCGCGGGCACTGCCCTGACCTGCCCGCATCTACCGCGCTCCGGAATCACCGCCTCTGCTCTGCTCTGGGGCCAGAAGGAGAGCGGTGTTTTTCCCCGAAAACCTGTCCGGGTGGCTAGCGGTGCCTTTCCCGCACCCGTCGCGTGAATGCTGCGTGGAGACGCGGTTGGTTTCCTAATTTCCTTCCTCCCGGAGCACCACTCCTCTCCTCCTGATAATTTCGTGTCTTTGCATCTTGGGCTGTTCCATTCTTTCATCTATAAGTTAGCAACTGCAGAAAAATGATCTAAATAGGCCCCCGCACTGAAGCTGTTTATCAAGAATTATGTAGGGAGTGAACTCGAGGAAGACTTTGCATCCCTCATTTCCCTCCCTTTAGGATTAGGGTAAAAATAAGTGTAGAATCCTCTTATATGGTTTGTGACTGCTGTTTTAAAATAAGTCCTCATTTCAAGATGTGACGACCTATCCGCTGAGCATTATGCACTGAGGTATTTTTAAAAAAAGATTTGTTGTTATAAATTTAGGTCCAAAGTTCTTTTCCTATTATTGTTCTTTTGTAAGGCTTTGATTACAGTACTCTGAATCTGAATACACTCAAAAGAGCTATTGACACTGTGGTAACATTTTTTAGTGCAGCGTCGTTCCACAGGTAGAGAGCCCACTGAGTTGCACTAAATACCTTTTGGTGTTAATAATATTGTGCACACCTGTATGGCTAGAAGGACTGCTGTTTGACATAAAGGGAGTTGATTTCAGGGTTTGTCAGCTTGATGATTATGATTTCCACCTTCTGAAAAATAGTCATTGGCAGAGAACAAGTAATAGCCACCTAAAGTGAGCTTAGGTTAAGGTGCTTTGATACCAGTAATAACTAGCAAGCAGTTCATTTGGTGCGTTTTCTACTTTTTGTAAAGCTCTCCAATTTTTAATTAAAATAATATACTCTATATTAATTTTAAAGCACATGTATTGGTTTTCTTAGCTTTGCAGCCACCTTTTCTATTACGAGTGCTTCCAGAGTGTTAGTGAAATGCAACAAGCATGGTTCTGCAGAACTTAGCCTTCAGCAAGTTCTCATAGACTTGTGTATGTCCAGTCCTGCAGAGGATGAAATGCGAAAATGCTTCTTTGAGAGACTATCTAAAAGAAAAGCTGTGTCCTTTAGCATCATGATTTGAACAGCAGAAAAACTGAGTCCCTCAGCTCCAGAGCCAACCAGTTACAGAACAGAAGCAGTTCTGTGGCAGCCCGGGTTACACAGCAATGACCCTGGAAGGGTATTCAGCAGATGCACTCTGCTGCTCTTCTCCCTTACAACAAATTTCCATTTCTGCTGGTCATGCTGCTTTCTGTCTGCTGTTGACCTCTTGGTGGGAAGTTGAGCTGGTTTCTCTTGCCTAAATTGCAACATTCTGCTGAGTTTCATTACCTTTGCGCATAGAAAATTACCTTTCCTTCAGTGTTTTCTGAGGTTATGGATCTCAAAAATTTCTATGAACAGTTTGTACCTGTAGCAGATGAGCTTGTCTTGTAAAAATATGATTTAAGTGGCCTAGACAGGACTTTCAAAAATACGCATGTTCTCTATGCATGTTTGTTGATAGTGGAGAAGAGAGAGAGTTTAAACTTCTTAATATCCAAGACTGTGTGGAATAAACTTCCAGGCTTCATTCATCTGGAAATAGACCTTTTGTTCCACTTCTATGTGGATAATTTTCCAGTAACTGTGGTCAATTCATAAATTTGTTTTAGATTTAAGGAGCAACAAAGGTAACATTCTGTAGCTGGTTTGGCTTCCTGATGTCTTAATGGGGATTTAGTGACAGCTCTGAAGAGCTCTCATTTAGAAAAGGTAACCTGAAGAATAATTGTATTACTTCTAGTAGCCAGTATGATCGAAATCAATTTGAGTGTGGATATTGGCGGAATATTCATTTTTCGTGGGACCAGCTCTCAAGTCATGCTTTTAAAATGAAAATGTGGGTCATAGGTGGAGAATGGAAAAGTGTTCTGGGAAGTTACAGACATGTAAAGAAGATAATGTGGGTTGCAATAAATAATTTGGACATACATTCTCTTTGATGCTAAAATATCAAACTAGGTTTATAAACAACATATAAAATATATGACAAGGTAAATTTTTTTATGTAGTTGGTGATTGTGGGGTTCCTTTTTGAACTGGCATTTCCTTTTGACATTGATCTGGGAAGCATGTTTTAGTACAAAAAATTGATCTATTTTAGGATTAGAAAAGGAAAGAAATTAAAAAATTAAATAGAAAAATAAATAAAAAGTAATAAATATTAAATGTTGGTAGGTATACCTGTTACATGTATGAGGGCTACGAAAGTATTTGCTGGCAGAAAAAGAATCTAAATGCTTTACATTTTTAATAGTTGTGTCTGTAATGTGTAGCTCTACTCTTCTTGCAAGAGGAAGTGTTCTATGTTTTAGTTTACTGTGTGTAAATTTCAGTAGGTTAAAAGTGATTTTACTAAAGATTGTAGCGTATAACATTTTCCACTAGATATTTCTAAAGCAAAGTTGAATGCTTTCTGGAGGAACATGAACTAAGTCAAACTGGTTTCTTTCTGGAGCTGGTCTGAAGTAGGGGGGGTGAGAAGAGGGAAGATGAGCTATCTTCCTCCTTGCAAACAAAAGTGACCCAAGAAAAGCAGTGTTGGAAAACTGTTCATTGTGTGCTCACACAATGGGTGGACACAAGAAAGAGGATGGGAGCATCTGGTTGTTGTAGTCTGGGCTATACAAGAAGTCAAACTGCATTGTAAGAGGTTATTTCTGGCCTTCTATTTTGAAAGCAAAGACTACTTTAAACTTTAAGGGTATTAGACTTCAAAATAAACTGCCACGCTTGTATTATTTTAAGAGACAAAAATCAAAGTGCAAGTTAAATGACTGGGTGTGGGGTTTCTTTTTCTTCCTATTTGTCAGGGTGTTCACATTTTAAAAATGTTTGTTTTAGCACTGTTCAATTTCACTTACCTGATTTTTCTGATGTATTTGGTAGATTAATTTTTGGTGTAATGTGGTTCTGAATTATTCCCTTACAGGCAAGGAAGATACTGTGCTGTTATCCAGTTGTCATAGTTGATTTCACTCTACGAATCTTCAAGATTCCTACTGGAGTGAAAGGTAATTAATGGTTTATTTTTTTAGATCAGATGATTTGCCTATTTACTAATTCATATAGTTAAATTTTATGTTCTGTTTCAACTTGGCATTTACTTTGGCTGTTGATGTGATAAATTCACATGTTGGGAGTTGTCAGTTTTATATTATGTAGAAAAGAACATCTTCATAGTAACTATTTTGACTTAACAAGTTTATGATGTATGTTCTTCTGTGAAGGTAATTTTACTGGTAACTTGTTTCCTCTATAGATTTTACCTTGTCTTTGAGAACTTTGTAAATATTTACAGACTAAGTGAAGGCCATATCAACAGAATATTAATTCTCCTGGGTAATCCAAAAATAGCTGTTCTGTTTGGCTAGTGGAATGAGCAAAGTATGTTCCCTATATACTATGCGATTATAGACTTGTGTGTACTGCAGGTGAGACAGCTCAGCAAGAATGCAGGTTTATTTATTTTAACACTTAGCAGGGAGAAAAGGTTTTTTCACTTGCTGTGGTGCCTGATGCCTTGGAGGCACTACACAGTGCATTACAACAACTCTGAGTTGGTGTTGTAAAGGAGAGTGTCAGATGGCAGCCCTTTGCTGTGCACATCACAGCTGCCTTTGATGGCATAATGTTTCATGATTGCACTAAAGTATGGGATGCTTTTAAGGCCTGACTTCAGTGAAGTTGGCCTCTTATGTAAAAACTGATTGTCTGCAGATTCTTAGAAGCAGGTAGTAACATTTTTGCTTATGTATTTCTTTGATTGGGTTTTTTTTTTTTTCCTAAAGGCGATAAGGTGCTACTACTGTTCATCTCTGTAGTGCTTTTATTAATAGTAACATGGCTCTTCAGAAAGCTCTTGTGAAGAAGAGTTGCAAGAAGATCCTCTCTTAAAGCTGGTGACTTTTGTCAGTGTCTAGAGGGTTAACTGGGTGTTTTACTTTATATTGTATCTACCATGGGGCTCCTATTTGTCTGTATCTTGGTTTCTCCTCCCTGTATTCTTTCTGAAGGGTGTGATAAAGCCTGTCTTTTAGCTTACCTTGCTGTTACTAAGTCACTCAGCCTGCTATGTAAGGTCATTGTTAGTAGATCTTACCGCTGACTAGTAAAATAAGGTTAGTTAAGGACAGCTTAAAGAGAACTGTGGATTGCTGTGGTCCTCTAAGCTTGAATCTTCCCTTTTACTTCTGACATTGTCTATGTGGTTTTCTGTTTGCAAAGCAGTAGTTCGGGAAAACTCTTTTGTAGGAAAAAAGCATTCAGTAACCAGAATATAAAAATAGACTAAAAAGAAAAAAGCATGGACTTGCTGGAAGATCAGTTTCATTTTAAATTGCTTGCACTGATGACAAAGCAGAGTTTAACCAAATATTTATTGTTGAAGTTACTCTCTAATTAGTAGTTTTGTACAGCTAAATGTAACACCAGGTTTTACTGTAATTTGGTGCTATCACATTACTGGGGGTAGAGAAGTATAGACTATAACTGTGGTATTCTTTATAGTGGCCTGGATAAGAATTTGACTACAACATTTTAAGGACATAGAATGTTATTAAGAGTATGGAAAGCTTTAGCATGTATTTAAAGTGCATGATATGCCCTCTTACCACAATGGAAAGTTAGAACAGCTTTTTCTAATTAGAAATACTCAATTATCCTGTATATGGCATTTAAAATATATATTAATTCAAGGTTTTGAATTCATATTAGGCAGCCCTTTCAATTCTAAGTGATTTAGCATGTACACTCCTACTTCTGAAAATCAAACCAGAATTTAAATCTGGTGATAAAAATATGCTTAGGTTACACATTTGTTGAAACACTTTTATTGCTTCCAGTTACAAAAGCAGGGATTCATAAATTAAAATGTCAGAATATATGAAGTATGTCTTGCAAACTTCTTTGAACATTTCAGTTTTAGATCTGAAAGTTTCAATTTCCAAATAGTGTTTTTTACTTTGTAGACATTATTTGTAAACAATCTAATTTGCTGTTTCCTTAGCTGAAATAAGCTGTTTTATCCCATTTGGCTTCTCCTTTTGAAGTTGTACTTAAAAGCTGTGTTTAAACAACACTGTAACTGCTGCTGTTTCATCATTGAGCAAATAAAGAAATATGCCCTGTATACCGTTGATCTCCTCTTTGAGGACTGAATCCTTTTTCTTGTATGGCTTTTTTGGTACTTTTCTTGGTAGAGTATTTAATTATTTGACCATGAGTTTGAAATAAAACCAATGTCTGGGAGGGAGGGTGGGTAGAGTGGGGAACCCACAACCAGAACCTAAGAATGCTGTATCATTAAATTAATTTTGAAGTTCATATTTTATCTTACGGCTGCCTTGTTCCTTCTGTAGACAACATTTATCAAAGATTATCATATTACGGTTAGAGGCAGCTGCTTGGATCAAGGCTGGGATTGCTACGTATCAGTGTTACTGCTCCTTTACAAACCCCAGTTGTAAGAGATTTTAGTATTAAACCTGTTTTGGACCTCTAATTATCTCATTAGTTAATGTAAGCTGTTGGGTATTTGGCCTCACTTTCTCAGTGTGCTTTCTTGACTCTGTATGCGTGCTTGAGGATATATTACAGAGAACAATTAATACTTAATGAAACTTTTGCACTTAGATTTTTTTTTTTTTGTTTCACATCCCTCCCTGACACCCTTGTGTTTGTTTATACTGAGACCATTGTATTTACAAGCATGTTGAAATTTTTTTGTTCTGAAGGGTAAGACATGTTTCTGAAGGCTGAAATTTCATAGTCTCCAAATTTTCTGAGTTAATTAAAAGGTAAACACATAGCATATAAAAACCACTAAGTTTTTGTCACTTCTGGATTTAGCCCCAGTGACATTTCAGGAAGTAAGGATGCTATTTAAGTGTCATGGCATAACTGCAGAATAATGACTTAGTGTTTCAGCTGAATAGTTGAGGGGGTTTTGGGGAAAAGTTTATATTGTTACTAGTACATTGTTTTTGTATTGCAGAAGAAATTAAATGTGTAAAAGTGAAGTTAGCAATACTGAAATCCTGTGTTGTAGGTGAGAAAATTCTGGGAGGAAAGGTGCCTTTTCCATAGAAAGGCTTTGTAAAATGAGCTCTCTTGCGAGAGTTTTATGTAAAAAAACTTAATCCAAAGCAAAAATGAAATTGTGCTATAGAACACAGTAATAAATGACAATGTTCTGACTTGGGGAGAGTGGCAGGGTTATGTGGTCTATCTAGTTTTAAGAAACCATAAATATAGCATTGCTGCCCCCTTCCTATTATCTCATATGCCCACTGGTTTTAGCAAATTTAGTAGAAGATACATGACCCTACCTTCTACTTTCATCCTTAGACCATTATAAGATCAGGAATCCAAACAGAGTATTTGCAGTCTTAACTGGAGACCAGGTATTAAATGTGAGAGTTTCCAGTGAAGGAAGAGTTTGTACAGTTTTAGCCCCAGTATGAAAGGGGGACTCTAGAAGCTGCTTTAGTTCTCGTCTCTTGTGCATTCTGGACTCTATTCCTTTTGTTTCAAAAAGCATAATGAAGCTCTATAAAAACACCCACATATCAGCTGAAGTATATTTTGCCTGAGCTGATTTGTTTGAAAGTCTAAGAAATCCAACTCTGTATCTTCAGGAACCATATTTGATACACTGGGCTGAGAATTAAGAGTTTTATTTACTACTTGCAATTGGAGTTTTAAAGACTAGTGTGAGAAAGGCAAAGTATGTCTCCAGGATATCAGGAGCAAGTTTGCTTCAACCATTTTTTAGCCTTGATAAAAATGCAGCTGCTTTGCATTTTTCAGACCTTCTGCTCAGTTTCTCTGACTTTTAATTGAAAAAAAAATTCTTAAGTTGTATTCCAAGGCAACACCTAGCGTGAAACTGATTAGCTTACTATCAAATTACCCAGTGGTGGTGCATCATGCCTTGGATAAAGGGCAAGACATGTGCTGTATGTAGCATGTTAACACTTGGAATGGGACCAGATGAAAAGAGTTTTTACTGGGTGAACTGTTTAGTCACTGTCGTGAACCCTGATTTTCTGTCTTAAAACATCTTGTCTCCATAAACTGTTGATTGATGTGGGAAGATTAATTTACCTGGTGGACTTGCAAAAAAAGAGGTAAGAAGGCTAGTATGTTGTGCTCCATGTGTTAAGCTTATTTAAGTCAAAATCAACCTGCTTCATTCTTTTACTGCTGTATGATCTTTGCTTGCTCATGAAGGATACTTACATAAAAAAAAAATCATCTGTGGATTCTTCCTGTTCAGATGCTCACAAGAAAGTTCTTGTTTTACTTCTACTTAAAACAAGTCAGTTTTTCTTTAATGGTTTTGGTTAGATGTTTTAAGACTTGAAGTAGTTATGCTACAGAGATTTTTCCACAAGTGTTTTTAAAATTCTGAGTGGGTTTTCATGTGTTATTCCCAAGGTTAGCAACAGTACATGACTCTTGCTAGAAGGCTCCATTAAACTAACAGCTCAAGACACAACAAGTGATTTTATATTCTGTGACTTTTTCTCTGCTGGTTCATTTTGTGTGTTTCGTGATTTTTATTTTTTTTTTTAACCTGCCTGTCTAATGCTTTGTTTCAGGTAACTTGGGCAGTATGTTTGTGTGTGTGCCCTGATCATGAAGGTAGCAACTCCAATTAAAGGAAAATAAGGTTAATGTTAAAGAAATCCTGTTTAATGCAACTTTATTGGGTGCTGAAAAGTGTTTTCTGTAGCTTGCCAAATCTTGCTTGTTCTTTTGTCATACTCCTGTTTTTCAGTATAAAATGCAATAAAGATGATCCTTCTGTTTTTGAGAAACAATGTTGGTTGGTGGTTTTTTTTTTTTTTTTTAAGGGTATGGGATTTTTTGATTTCTTTCAGCAAAGAGCAGCTTCTGCTGACTGGTTTCAGGTTACGCCTCCCATCGGTTTGTTGTAACCCAGTTACTTATCTCCTGTTATCTCTGTTGGCACTATGTGTGATTGTGGGCAGACTGTGGGACAGCACTTGAGGCATTCTAAAGAAGGTTTAGGATGGAAATTCCCCAGTTTACTGTTCCCATTGGAATACTCCAAACCCTCTGCCTACTCCCTTGCTTCCCTGACAGGGAGGTGGGCCCTTTCCACTTCGGTTGGATAGAGAGGAGAATTGGAAGCACAAAAGGCAGAGATTGTGGGTTGAGATAGGAGCAATTTACTGGAAATAGCAATGAAATAAGAAAAGGAACAGTAAGAACAATATTAATGATAGTGTATGAGGCAGGTGAACAATTCACATGTGAATGCTCCCCACTCAGAGCCTGGTACATACCTGGCTGTGCCACCACATTTCATGATGCAGAAGGGACTCTTTCCCCTGTCCCCAGGAAATGATGTGAGGTGTTATGGAATAATCTTTGCCTCCTGGCCAGGCTTCCTCTTGGCTACTGTGAAAATTAACCCTGTCCTTGCTTTAACCAGGACATTATTCTCCCTTTAGTCTATACCATTTATGTCATGCACAAATCCTATACCCACCTGCTATATATGTACATATATACACACACAAGCATAGGTATCATTTCAGTAGTCAATGGCTGTCCCTCCAGGGTGTCTGTTGAGTTAACTGTGGCTTTGGGCTCTGTACATCCTGGATGTCTCCCAGGGCAGGAGGGCTGGTGTGTGCCTGGGTAGTTGTGAGCTACAGCCGGAGCCTCACGTATCTGGAGCAGACCATATTCATTGCTATAGTAGTTATGGTGTACAGTGGCAGTGTCATTCAGCAGCCAGTATTATAAAATTCAACATTACAGATAGCTCACACCCAAAAATCAAATCTCTTTGGGGTACACATTTGTGTTTCCCCATCCCTCTGCATTACCCACCAACTGCCCCCAGGTCCTTGAACAAAGCAGTTGCACAGATAGGTTTGCCTTTGCTTTAGACAGGACCAGTCCAAACTGGTGTTCCTCAAATGCACCGCGGAGACTTTATCCCCTTCTATGGTATGTGGGGCTTTTCATTGGGCAGGACCAGCTGCATTGGTGGAGCCTGTGCTGTTAACTAAGCCAGGCAGCCTTTGTGAAGTGTATATTCCAGTGTTCAAAGGCCCCATCACCCACTGCTTTCAGAGTGCTTTCCAACAGCCTGTTGTACTGTTCCATTTCCCCAGAGGCTGGCACATGACAGGGAATAGGGTACACCCACTCAGTCCTGCTCTCTAGCCTGGGTGTCTGTGAGACTATTTTTGAAATGAGTGGTGTTGTCAGACTCAGTTTTCTCAGGGGTGCCATGTTGCCCCAGGACGTACTTTTCTAGGCCCAGAATGGTATTCTAGGCAGTGTATCAGGCACAGGGTGTCTATGCAGCCATCCTCGGGCTGTTTCCGCCATTGTAAGCATGTAGCACTTGCCTCTGTGGGTGTTCAGCAGTGTGATGTGATATGCAGGGCCTCCCCATGTTTGTATTTCAACCATAGTCTGCCTCACCACAGAGGCCTTGCCTGCTCGATGGCAGCCTATTTGGGGACATGGACACTGTGTCCCAGGTTAAGTCCACCCCTCAATCACAAGCCTCTGGGTGTTATATTGCTTTCCTGATGACATGAGGTATAATGGGCCCACCAAGCCAGAAATTGTTCACCTTTATGTCATCAGTCCGTATCTGCTTTAATTGTGGCAGCTTGATCCACCTGTCCATTGTTGCAGTGTTCTTTGGTAGCCCAGCTCTTGGGTACACGTGCATCTATGTGACATACTTTCAGGCCAACTTCTCTACCCAGGCAGTGATGTCTTGCCACATTTTAGCAGCCCAGATGGGTTTCCCTCTGTGTTGCCAATTGACCTTTTTCCATCAGTCCAGCCACCCCCAGATCATTTGCTGCCATCCATGAGTTAGTGTAGAGGTAGAGCACTGGCGTTTCTCTTTCAGCAATGTCTAAAGCCTGCTGGATGGCTTTCAGCTCTGCACTCTGGCTTGATCCACCTTGTACCTCAATAGCTTCTGCAGCTGGTTGTGTAGGACTCCATATGGCAGCTTCCATTTTCAATGGGTGGAAGGAACTATCAGTAAAGAGGCTGTATTGCTTTTCATTTTCTGGTAGAAGATTATATCGTAGGGCCTCTTCAGCATATGTTACTTTCTACTTTGATGATGATAGTCTGAAATTTTTGCCTTTATGATGGTTCTTACTGACTCCCAAGATCCCTGGGTGATTTGGTTTCTTATTTGAGCTTGCTGTGTGATCAACACAACCTGCCCGCTCCATGTGGCGTCAGTAGTGTGATGTGTGGCAGGGACTTTCCCTTTGAACATCCAGCCCAGTATTGGCTGGAAGCCAATTGGCAGAAGAAGCTGTGCTTCAGTGCCATTCATTTCTGAGACTGCTCAAATTCCCTCATAAGCTGCTGTTATCCCAGTTGGGTTGTAACAGGCCTGGGATCCTTTGCATCCCTGCTGCAGAAATCACGGGGTTATCCTTGAGTCTCTCTGGGTGCTTTTTGCCAGCAACTTCATTAAGGACCTCTCTCTTTGGCTACAGTGTAAAGCACATTTTTCACGTTTGTCCTTTCTTGGTTGACCCAAGGGCTACTTGCATGAATCATCTCCCCTTTCATTTCTTCAAAATCTTGTTGTTGTTTAGGACTCCATTTGATTGAGAGGATTTACAATCTCACTGTGATCTGGAACATGCATCCTCCAAAACCCCATAGCAACTGGAAGAGCTTGTGTTTTCTTCTTGCTGCTTGGTGGGGACATGGCTACTATTTTGTTGACTATTTCTACATCCATTGGAATCTGACCATGTCCATCTTGCTATTTTACTCTTAAAAGCCACTTTCCCAGATGCTTCAGGTATAATATTATTTCAGCTATAGTATTAGCTCAAGTACCTAAGTGGTACATGAAAAGTTTGTGGAAATTCTCTTAGTGAGCTTTATGGGTGTTGCAGGGGCTCAAGTATCTGGCTTGCGTGACAGAACAGTTAGCTTGGTTTTCATCCAGAAACAAAGTTGCAAAGTTTTGCAGTGTATATATCTTTAATAAAACTAAAGAGAAACAATATCATAAAATAGCAAATTTGTCATCTGTCAAAGCAAAGCTTCATGAATTTTAAATATTCTTATTGGAACAGCAAGATTCTGCTATAATGGGAATTCTACCTGTACTGTTTTCCTAGTTGTTTGCTATTATTAGGGTATTAGCACTTCTTTTATAAAAGGCAATTCTGCCATTAGATCTTTTGTAAGTCTAAAGTTATAATTATTTCCATTTTTCAGTAACATAAAGTAAAATGACAGAATTTTTTCTTTAAGCATATGTTTGCAGAACATCATTAGCCTGAAATTGTATGTAAATTATGATAACATAGAGGAAAAATGTACCACTGTGTAGGAGTGAATTGGAACTGGGGATAACTTGGGATGTTTCTGACTATGATTCATTATTTCTTTGTCAGGCTTGGAGAGCTTAGAGTGTGGCTTTTGTACCTTTGATCATGTCTATCTTATGTGTGCAATCATTTGAATAGCAAATTTGGTCACTAACTAGATAGTAATTCATTTTTCTTCAATAGTAATTTTGAGCTAATTGAAGTAGTGATGTCAGTGGGCAGCTCCATGTCCATGGATCATGCAAGGCTGATGCTTTTTAACTGCTCCTATTGTGGAACCTTTAAAAAAAAGAATGCACTTAGGGGGCTGAGTATCTCTAGTCTGTATGGAGGTTGTGTTAAGCAGCAGAAATTGGGTTTTCATATCCAGCAGTAGATGTACTGTTGTATGGTTTATCCCTCTCCAGTTTAGGCTCTAAAGGTATGGTTCACTGTATTTTCTCCCCTTCATCCTTTCAGCTCCCTCTTCTTCCCACTTAATTTTCTTCCGTTTTTTTGGTTTCCCCTTGAATTAAAGTAAACACTGCTGTTGTTTACAAAGTTCTGTGCTGCTGAGGAATTGAAGATGGCTTTTGCTCTGCTAGTTGTTGCAAAAGAAATATTTGTAGTGAGTTGAGAGTGGTCTGTTGGTTACATGCTGTGAAGTTATGCAAAACTTTTGTCTCTGATGTGAGCAGTAAAATTACTTGATCCACAGCTGTATTTTTTAAAATGCAACACTATTTTAGTATAGAAGCCTTCTTGTTGCTTTATGTGAAAGTGATCACATTCAGGGCTTTAGCTGAAATTGAAGCAGTCACTTTAGAATACTTTAATTAAAATAAGGCAACATAATTATTGCTGCAATGGGATAATCTAATATAGGCCTTACATTGACATGATTGCAACCTAGAGACCCTTATGTAGAATCAAGCTAAGCCAAGTATGCTCCCATATTCAGCCAGTGCTTCTGACCTTTTCTGCTGAAAACAGCTGTTGCTCCTTTCATCCCCCCTAGACTAAGTGAGATGCCTAGATACATTAAGGTGTATCTTCCTTTGCATGAAAAACCTTTCAATTTACTGACCTGTCTTTGTACTTGAAAAGCAGTGCCATAGGCTACACTTACTTTTCAACAGTATGCATCAATTCACATGACAGAACTGTCTTTGCTGATACCCTGAAGGCTTGTAATTTTGCAAAGGGCTTGAACAGTTTGCAAGAGCTTTACCAGTAATTCAGTGCTTTTCAGCCAAGGAAATGTACTACTGTGTTCAGTTTTCAAGTGTTTCCATTGATTTGATTATAATTACTTTTTGGAATTATTTTTATGCTCTATTGTATTGCTGCTCTTCTTTAAAATACACTTGCAAATTTTAGTGTAGAAGTTTTGAAGAACTGAACAGAAAGATCAAACTCTTACCTTGCTGCTACACAGGGAGAAGTGCTAGCAAGTGAAAAGTCACTGCATGTAAAGTGCATAGTTATAGAGATCCTGGGCTTTGACTTCCACTAACTTTGCATTTCTGGTTGCTGAAGAGGACTTAACTTTTGGGGTCAGAAGTATGAGAAAAGGAGGAATCCAAAGTAGCCTTTTATTTCCCTTGGGTCACCCACGTTTTTTGTTCTGCAGCCTTTTGTACCCTGTTAGGATATACTGTACTTATTTCACCTAATGGGTTAGTGTCTGTAGTCTTTTTTTCTCACAGCTGGTGAGGCTTTGTGGCTGTTTTTCGAGCTTCATAGTGCAAGTGGTGATACTTAAAGGTCTGACTCGGAGCTAGTTACAGAACAGCATAAAGCAGAGACAGTGAGAAGTGATCAGACTTGCAGTCTGAAGTAAGGCAGGATTGCTGTGGGTTTGTGCTCACAAGCCATTTGAGACAGTGTAGCAATGTGTGATCAGTAAAATACTGATTTATTTCTTGTAAATGGTTTTTATTTCCTCTTAATATCGAGAGATTTTGACTTATACATTTAACTTGGTCTATAAAGCTAAAATATTTCTAAAACATCTTCACTGATTGTTGTTGATGTTGACTTGGTTCTCCTGCTTTTCTTATGCAGTATTTAATTAGAGGAATTAATCTCTTCTGATAATGATACTATCATTGCCTAGAGTAATGCCATATTTTTAAACTGACATTTCAGTTAAAGAAGTTCTTGCATCAAAATGGCTAGTTATAGTGATTTTTCTAGAATCATTACTAGCAGTTCACGCAAGGAAGGCTACTGAAATAAAGCAGTAGATAGGCATCTGGAAAATAACTTTTTTGAGAGTAATTTAATGTAATGAAAATAAAGATTCTTTTATCCTCAAAATGTAGAGATGGTTGCGTTAAGAGATTTCTGAATGTTTTATAATTATTTTCTTTTTGGTGGTCTTGTGACTGCATTATCTGTTTGCTTTGTGGCTTACATAAAAGCTTACATAAGCTTAGAATGTTGTTAAGTGTGAGGTATCTCCTGACCTTTCAGAAAAGCTTGAGATGCCATTGAGAGTTATAAATCAGATCTGGCAAATTCTTCTAATAAGATGTCAAAAACTCTTGAGTTTTTTGTCTTCCCCATAGAATCGGAAGAATATCTTAACTTGATTTATATTTTTATTTTCGCCCAAGCTAAGAAATTTAATTAAGCATCTTAAGTTCTACAAAGCCGGCAAGTGAACTTCTCTGATGTATTTTGTGATAGATACTTCTAACATACCCTACTGAACTTAGTATGTTCTTCAAAAGAATATATATGGAATTTGGCGTAGTCTGTTCCCTGGGTGACACCAAAGTGCTTTAGGTGTTGTTTATGGCTGAAGGTGTTTCTCTCTTAGCCACCATTGCATTTTGAAACTGTCCATTAGTGTGTAGATTGAAAGTAGATGGACTACCCCGCTGTGAGTAAAGGTTGCCTTTTGATTTAGGGCATGATACTTCTGTTTCCATCCACAGCTGATAGGTTCTTTGCTTCCAGGCTTAAGAGGTCACTATGCCCAGTAGACTGCCACAAATTCTCTGGACTACAGAAATTATGAGTTATTTGTAATCTGAGGAATTGTTGCTGCCAAAATTTCAGGATGACTCCAAAGTTTTGTGTTAGGGTACATTCATAACCAGCGTAAGCAGACTCAGTTTGAATACTTGCAAAACCAGCATGGATATTTGACCGAAAATGAAAAACTAGCAATTCAGGAGACAGAGTTGGGTTTTTTTTTTTTAAATCTACATCATCCTCTTTGCACTATTAGTTCATACACTTGCAGCAGGTACAGCTTTGCAACTCTATCTCTGCTTTTATGGTCAGCTAACTATTTACATGTTTGAGTTGCAGATTCTTTGGGTTAAAACTAGAAATGAGTTTGCATTCTGAACGAAATGGTGGAGGAGATGGAAGGAACTTAGAATGCAAACTCACAAGTCCTACAAGATGAATAAACTGGATTTAGAGGTCCCATTGCTAGATTTTCTTCTGCTAACTTATTTCAAAAGCTTTCTGATTAATAGTGTGGTAAAAGCAAGAGACAAGCAGTAGAATTTTTAGGTAAGAGTAATTTTATCATGTGTTTGAAATATTGTTCCACTCATATTTTTTCTCCTTTTTCCTCTTTTCATCCTCTTATGCTCCACTACACAATGTTCAGTAATAGTTAGAAGTAGTAATATGGGAATAATGGCTTTAAATTGGAAGAGGATAGGCCTAGCTTAGATATTAGGAAGAAGTTCTTTACTGTGAGTATGATGAGGCACTGGACCTGGTGACTATTGCCCAAAGATGTTCTGTATGTCCCATCCCTAGAAATGTTTAAGGCCAGGTTGGATGGGGCCTGAGTGACTGGTCTAGTGGGAGGTATCTCGCCCATGGCAGGGGTTTGAAATTAGATGACCTTTTAGGTCCCTTGCAACCCAAATAATTGTGTGAATACTGGAATAGTAGCCTGTCATAACTAGTAATAACAAATATTTTGTTGACCTTCTTGTAATCCTCCTTGGAATTAATTTCAGGTTTACCTGAAAGCATCAGATCTTTCAATATTTAAAACTGAGTGTCAGTGGAAGAACTTATGAGACACTGTCTTCCATGACTTTTTCATGCTTTCCTTTATAACAAAATATCAGGTTTTTTCCCCTGTCCCTTACAAATGTTTCTTCAGTATCTCTTTTCTTTGTCTTCTTCTATCATTCCCTAAGTATACTTGATGGAGAACCATCTAAATTATCACTAGGTAAATATTTATTTTGTGTGGCTGGTAGGTGATGACAGTTAAGCTAGTAAGGCAGATAAAATAGGCTTACTTATGGGTTAATACTAGACACTCTTCATTAATTGGGGTTTCTTTCCTACCAAACTGGCTTTGCATGTCCTGTATAAATTAAGAGACCTGTCCTGTACAAATTATTGAGACCACTGGATCATTGCTAAATTTGGTTCAGATTGACCATTGAACTTCAACATTACTAAAGAAGAACAGCAAAAAATGAACAGGTGGTATGATTGCATAGATCTTATTTCTGTAGGAAACCAGGCCAACAACTGTAAAGTTTCAAACAGCATTCCTGTTGGAGTTCAAAATAATCTTTTCCATCCTGCTCCTAACACGTGTGGTGATGGTTGATATTTCTTGTTTTCAGTTTGATTAGGCTAATATAGTTGGTTTTCTGAAATCCTTAACCCTTTTGCCTGCTTTTAACTTTTAAGAATGCTTAATACTTTTGGTGGAAGTGAGTGTTTGTAGACTGCCTTTTGCTGTCAGGCAAAGTTTTGCTGCTGTATAAACTCTTTTTTTATTGGATATAATTGTTCAGGTTGGAAAAGACCTTTCAGATTATTGAATCCAACTGTTAGGTTAACACTGCTGAATTCACCATGAAGCCGTGTCCCCAAGCACCACATCTCCAAGTCTATTAAATACCTCCAGAGATGGTGACAACCACTTCCTTAGGCTGCCTGTTTCAGTGCCTGGCCATCCTTTCTGTGAAGAGATTATCCCTTCTATCCAATCTAAACCTCCCCTGGTGCAACCTGAGGCTGATTTCCTCGTCTTATCCATTGTCACTTGAGAGGCAGACACTCATCTTGCTTACAACCTTTGTTCCCAAAACCACGTCAACTGTTTTGCTGTATCCTCTCTAAGCTTTTATGTTCATGCTGCTGAATATAATTTAGCAACTGAAGTCTCTGACAGCTTGTTATGAGCGAAAGGTCTTATTTCCTCCTTTTTTGCAAATAGGAAAAGATGTTAACTAGTAGAAGGATGTTGCAAGTTAGGGAGAATATAGTCATGATTGTTACCTTAGTAACACCTAAATAATTTGCTGGGTGTCTTTCAGTACTTGGAAACTCAGCTCTGTGAGACCTAAATAACAGCTGTTTCTTCTTTGAAATCCTTATTATAATAGTAAGAGCTTTCTTAAGTGCATTAAGATTATTTTTGACACAGGGTTTTAATACCGTTATCAGTATCTACTTCACATTGTTTTTGCGACAGATCTATTGAATATATTGTTAGCTACCTTTAGTTATTCCTTAAGGAGTAGTCTTTAGAAGTTCTAGCTTTGATTTGTATAGTACTTTAGGTCTGTATAGTATTTTCCAAGTATCACTCATGGTAATATACTAAATAAATTACTGAACGTTGCCATACTATAGTCATGAAGTAAGCTTGAGTGTATCAGCCCTGTACTGTTGTCTGTTATTGATTCCTCATCCACGAATTTGCTCTTCTACTTACTTTGGTCTCTTTAAGCCGCAGAAGCTGTCCCTCAGCTTTCATCTATCCAGACTTCTAATTAAACTGTCTGACTGGAAAGTTTGTAGCAAACTTCCCTACTGCTCATTTTAACCCAGGGCATGCCATGATTCCGATGTAAACCCCCTACTCCTTCACAGATTTTCCCTTGCTGTTTCTGGCCAGGAAAGAAGCTACCAGTACAGCATGCTGTGGAGTGTGCCCAGCAGCAACTGGGACCATGCCCACCAGCAAATCCAGCCCTGCAATGTGGTTTGAAGTGTTTCATGAGTAACAGGAGGCAGAGACTTAGATTCCAAAACTTGTCCTGGTGATTGTCATCTGAGTTGCTAAGAAAATACAGAATATACTTGATCAAATGAATCTGAGTATTCCAGTCAGAGAATTAACTGAGCTTCTTTTTAATTTGAAAGACGTGCTGTTTCTTTTTCTCTGGCCTTAAGCATGTGGGAAAGAAGATCATTTCTAAGCAAAGGGAAAAGGAAATTGTCTCATATTTATTAAATCCTTTTCCTATCAGGAAGTATGCATCAGGATTATATGCTTGGCAAGCGAGAGTACATATTTTGGCACATTTTTCTCTTTGTAACTTTAACAGCCTGCCAGCATTGCAGGCAACACTAGCAGCAGTCTGTGTCCCAGACAGTTTTGATTATAAATCCCAGTCTCTGCAGCGGGGGCAGAAAGCTCTGTGGGCATGGAGACTGTTTGGTCTCCTTGGCTCCTTTACCTTCCCGAGTACACTGGGAAAAGAGAGAGTAGGGCATAGATGAAGAAGACAAGATTGTGATCGTGCTTCTGGTAACCCCCTCTGCATCCTAGTTAAATACCCTGTGAATAAATATCCTGTGTAAATTTGAGGGGATTCCAGGCTTGTTGTGATGGAACCAATGGTCTGCAATCTAATTATATCTGAAAGATCTCCAATAAACCATTGTTTGAGTGCACCAACCCCCAGAATTACAAATGGCATTGCCCACACAGGCATTCCAGAAATTGTGGACACACTCTTTTCTTGATTATCAAATGAAAGGTTAAAGGGTAAATCTCCTCTGAAGTTCTGTTGGGATCAAATGTAATGTTGTGAGCTTTAATCCTCCATCAGTGCTCAGACCTGTATTGCTAACTGTGCCATTTGAGGTGACAGTGGTTTCTCCATTTACACAAGAACAGGGAAAAAATAGCTGAGCAAAGTTATGTTTGCTGTCAAGACTTTCTGTGAGAGTGATGACCATGCTGCTAAAATAACTTAGATTTTTAAAATTAAATAAAACTGAAGTGTGAAGAGATGCAAATGAGGAGAGTAGATGTTTTTGTATAGGAAGGATTCAGACGAAAAGGCTGGATAGATGTCCAGCTATCCTTTGGTTTTCAAGAAGAATTTAATATCTTTATTGCTTGTTTGTTTTTTTTTTTTCAGATACCCGAATTATTTACATAAGCATGCTTAATAATATAGCTAAAGTGTTTTGTTAATACTGTTTGAGTGTTACATCAATTCCTTGTTTTTCTAAGTCATTTAAATAGAATACAGTTCTTAGATTTTATGGAAACATTTCATCTACCAATCCATTTTATCATCATTCTGTGGAATGAATATGGAGAGTAGCAAATAATGGAATTTCCTACTTTTTTCCAGCTTATGCCTTCAAACAACTTTTATTGTATTTAAAACTTGCTTTAAGATGTGTAAAGCTTACGTATTAAAATCTAAGATATTCCCTTTAATATTGAATGTTTTTAGCAGATGGGAGAGAAATGTATAAGGAATATTTTGACTAATTTTTGGATTATAAACTTATTTTATGGGGCAGTTAAGTTACATATTCGGGTTTTCATTGTGGTGGAATTTTTTTTTTTTTTGGAAAGGTTTTTTTTAAGGCCATCCAATTTCTTCTAACATTGAAGAGATTTCAAGCTAGCTTCTTAACAAAAAATAGAAGCTTATTGTCTGAAATTCTTTTTAACCTCATGTAGGCTATATATTGTGGTCTGGTTTTATGGCATGTAAATTTCTGTCTGCCTATTTGGTTGTGTGAAATGCCTGACACAAATTGTTGGTGCTCTTGGCTTAGTTTTATCATATGTACTGGTCTGTGGTTTGATCTCAAATGTGGCTTTTTAAGTCTCAAACAAGGAAAGCTGAAGTTACAGAGAGTGAAAACTTTGGTTACTGTGCATGTAGAAGCTACTCTTCATTATGCGAAGGAATTGGATTAACAAAACAAGTTATTTATTTTTTCTCACGGGCAAACCAAAGTGCTGCCCATAAAAAAGTCTCTTGAAATAACTGCAGTTTTCCATGCTTTCCTTGCCATATGTGAAGTGTTTTGTATCTTTTTAGAATCAAGGTACTGAAGGAAACTTTGTCATGAAGATAAAGGAGGGTGGTTGTGGTTTTTTTAAAATCTAGCATGAGATCTGAAATTGAGTTCATAACATCGCAAATGTGTCAAAACTGTTTCCTGAAGATATTTTACAATACTGGATTTCTCTGTACAGAGATTCAAGAAGTGGATTCCCAAAGGCAGTACCACAACTTGTCAAGCTTGGTCTTTTCTTCTAGGTACCTATCTTGAGTCAAGGATCCTGAATCTCATTTCTGAGGACTTGGTATTTCACAAGAGATTGTAACCATAGTCAAGGAAAGGAAATTACATATACTGTTACAATTTGCCCTAATTGTATCATATAGATCATTCAGTGAATTGGTGTTAATTAGATGGAAAGTGTTAGTGTTGATTTCCCAGACTCTATTGTGTGTGTAGCATGAAAACAAACAGAAAGGTTTGGTTGTTAAAATTAACTTTGGCAGCAATTCTTCATATAGGAAACTTGTGCCACTGTACACAGTTCTGTATTCTGTCTTTTCCTTACCATGTTAAGATACTACTGCTTCAACTTTCTTCACACATCCTACAGAAAGATTGTCTCTTATTTCCATTTGCTGTTTAGGTGGCTTCTCCTTAAACCGCATACCTGAAGTAGTTAATTTTAGATATCAGCTGGGAAGTCACATGTTAAACCCAAACTGTAGTGAGCAGTTGTAGCCTAACTGTGGTATTCAACATCCTTCTTCCTGGCAGGGAATTGTTGCTCATTCAGTTTGTTAAAAATAATCTTGGTTAGGAATGGGCACACTTGATGTGTACTGCAGCGAAAAATTTAATGAAAGAGCATTGTAAACGATTTTTGGGGGGTATCAAATGGGGCTAGATTTAACTGCATGGATACCATAATTTTAAAAAATCATGCTATCCTATTTACCAATTCAATCATTGTTTGGTATTCCTGAGTGAAAGTAAGAGTGCTTACTGGTATAATAGCTCTTTGGAATTATTACTGAAAGTACTTTATGCCTATGACATAGGCCAAGCTGCAAAGCTCTTAATGACTGACAGCTTGTGGAGAATAGTAGAGTACAGTTTTTAAACATTTGAAGAATGAGCCTATGGCTGAGAAGTGCTGGCAAGTTGTAGATATTACAGATATCAAGAAAAGTGTTGAAGGGAAATGCAGGTGTTATACAAGAGTTTTTAAAATATATATGTATGCCCTGAGTCTCTGTAAAATGCAGGTAGCTGACGGCAACAGTTCAGTAAGTATAGATGTAAACAGAGGGACAGCTGTAAAGGGATGAAGAATTTATAGTATAGCTTTGTAGTGTAATTGCAAGCTTAATGCAGAAGAATGTCTCCTGAGGCACTTGAGGAGGTTCAAGTGAAATAATTCACAGTGAATTTAGCAGTAGCTGGAAACAAACTAACTTGTTGTTTTGTTTCAGTAGTAGTAGGAGCCTGCTTTCCTTCTCTACCCACCCTCACTCCCCCAAAGAATGAAATTTAACTGAAATGCTTGGTTTAAACCCCTGTGAGGTCTCATTGGAATGCTTATACAAAAGTTTGCCAAACAGCTGGGATTTTATAGCCAAAAGTTAATGCTGAGGGCAAATTTTTAGTTTAATGTTTTGTAAGGAGGAGGTATAAACAAAATTTGTCTTTGTTGTATGCTTTGATTAACAGTTTTTGTCCCTGAATAGATCTGTAGGTGGGCCTGATAAGGGGGCAAAACCTCAGTCTAAAACCAAGGGATAAGATTTTCTGGGTGGAGGCTCTGTTTTGTCTGCTTTGGCACAAAGGCTGAGGGTGCTAATGCCGAGTGTGGTCTGCAGCCCACTCCTCTGCCTCTGTCCTGCCTCTGTCCTGTCCTGGCATTTATGATGGTGAGGGAGGGTAAGACAACTGCGAGGTGTTGCAAAAGCTCTCTGTTGTGAAAGGCAGAGGCAAGCTAGAGCAAAGCTTAATTCCTGCAGTGCCCTTAGCTCTGTTTCTGTTCTGGCTGAAGGTGGTCAGGTTCCTGGGGAGCTGTCAAAGGTTGATAATTTGGACAGAGAGAAGTCAGGAGCACAATAACAGTAGTGAAGGTGGGATTGTCACTGGGACTCCTAAACAGTGTTAGAAAGGATGGAAGATGGAGCTGGTACTGTTGCTGCAGAATAAAAAAGAATTTAACTGGAAAAAGCTAGTTTTATTAGTACTCCTGGGAAGCCTTTAATTTGTGCTGCCCAAGCTTTCAAATGAATGGTGTTAGTCATGTGACTGGTGCCTCTTAACAGAATAGACAAAAACTAAATATCAGCTATGCTTAAAGGTGTCTTTGTGATTTGCTTTTGAAAATGCATTCTTAATAAGTCATATCATGCATCTCCACTGATTGCTTTTCTTAAAATAAGCTTCCTTTTTATTCTTTGGCTTATCAGGATGTTAGAAATAGGATAAAGGGTTGAAGGAACCTTGAAAAGCTTTAGTGTTTCAGTAATGTGTACAAAACTTAAAGCTAAGGTAATTTGAGAAATGTGGTGCTTGACCTATGATACTGCTCTAGTTTGCTGTTAGAATTTAAGGAACTAGCCAAACCAGTAAATCCACTGTGTAGAAAACAATATTCTGGGAAAAAACCTTCAACAAATCCTTTATAAATCAAATAAATATGCTTGCAATCATGAAAGTCTTCTGTTTCTCAAAAAAAGATCAATGCAGAGTAACCAGTCTTATATTGGAATAAAGATTATTGTGTCATGGCAATAGAAAACTTTTTACTACTAAAGACTTCACGTCTCAAATTTGCTTCTTTGTACCATTTCTGGAGGTACAAAATGTTCACCTGCAAGACTGTTTCCTACTTATTTTATGGCACAACCATTTGAAGAGAACTTATTATTAGTATTTGTTGTACCTGGCATATTACTTGGATGCCAGTCTTGGAGTTGCCCTGTCAATGAGTTCTGAGATCATCAAATGTATCTTCTATAACTTCTAATGCATGTAGTGCCGCAGAAGGATATTTCTTAGTTTCTGCAATACACTATGCTTTAAATTAGAACTGATTATATATGCATATTATATTCCAAATGCAGCCACAGGTTAGAGATATTGACAAGTCAGTCATTGCAAAGTAAGGTGCTGTGTCCCGGGATGAAAAAACGTTTTCCTTGAAAATTTTATTTCTATGGAGTAACATTCTCATTGTTATGTGTAGTCAGATTCCAAACATAGTATTATGTTAGTCTACACAAATTTTGGAAAGGAGATTAGGACAATTCACTTGAGTACAGATTTAGTCACTTCTTTTTTTTCTTATAGCAAGCATTCCTTTAATTATCTTGATATTTTCAGAAATAGCCATCATTTTAAATGGACATTGAAATGGACCTGGTTTAACAGTCAGTAGAAACTAACTCGTTGGTAGTTGTTTAGTGCCATTCTAAAGCAGCACTGCTGCTAAAGTGACAATAAACTTCATTGCCCCATGATTTCACATAAAAATTTTTGTTTGCTGAGAATCCAGGAGTTGCAGACTCTTTCTAGAGAGGGAAGCATTGGCAGTAATTCATGACTGGGACTGCTGAGTGCAGTGTGTCCACATAGGTTCACTGTTATTTCAGGATGATCCTGTGATGTCCCTATGGTTGGTGGTGATTTAAGTGACCCTGTCTGCCACTGTGATAGCCTGATACGGATAATTAATTTGGAAGGGGCCCCCCTTCTAGGATGTCAGAAGATACATTTTACTGTAGTTATGGACTGTCTGGGGCCACACTGTTGCTCAAAGGTAAAAGTTAGTTAGCTTCTGTAAGACTTATTTATATAAATACATTTGTCTTGTGCTAAAGTTCATAGAGAATATTTGAAAAACACATTGCAGTTCAGACTTAAATCTGAAACTGAAGACTTCTATGAGAGTTACAACTGGCGGTTTCTGGGAGTTTCTGCATAGCCTATATGAAATATCTGTGTAAGGGTATATAGTGAGGGGCATTGTCATCAGTGTTTTCTGACAGGAAACAGCTTGTAGATTGGGAAGGTAGCAGGGGCACGAAGTTAAGCAGTTAACAAACCAGTGATCAAACGACCTTTTTTTTTGAAGGGAAGCCTGATAGCCTAATTTTGTGGATGAGATTGCTGGAGTAGACTTTTGTCTTGCTTTGTTTTGTTTAGAATTTACATCTATTAATTGACAAGCAGCAGAATTACATTTTCACTGCATGAGTCTCAAATGTGAACATTGCTGAGTTAGAGGTTCTAACCATGGAAAACTTGGTGTATTTGCTTATTGAGGCACTGGTGTGTCTGACCTAATTGGGTCATAAATTCCAGCTTTTGTTCTCAGCCTTTTTTTGAGGGCTCGTCAGGCTTTAATACTGATCACTGTGTGAAAAATTGCTTCTCACAGAGTACTCTGGAAAATTCAGTGTTGGTAACCTTTGGAGCCAAAGGTTTGGCCTGAGTTATTTACTTCAGTGTTTTTAGGTAGTTGCAGTGCTGTTCTATTGCTTTACTGTTTTGACACCTACAAGTTGAATGGTACAGTGATTTGTAGCTTAGTGAGAAAGTAAGCAGAAGTTTTGCAATACTAATATTTTTTGGCTTATAAAGAAATAGCTCAACATTTATAATTTTCATTTAACTGGAAAGTCATATTTCATCATGCAAAATATTTCTAGAGGCTAAATTAAATTTCTATAAATGAGGGAGTAGTCATGCTCTTCATACTAGTTTTTATGTGTATATATGCTTTCTTAAACAACTGTGATATACGATGGGTTTCTTACGGAAGTCACTTATTACTTTCATTGTAAAAGTGATTGCATTCAAAGCAGATTTGCTTCTAGCAGCCAAAAATTCACTTCAAGACAAGGAATACTTAAGTAACTGCCTAATGCATTGGCTCTGTTAATTAACTGGAGTGCACTGTATTGTATGAGTGTCCATGTGGAGAATTAATTATACTCTGACTCATAGGCAAATCTTGCTGTAATAAAAAAGAAATTATCTATGATTTGTCTGGAAATCTTTTCTGTCAAAGTTAAAGAAATATCTAATCTCTGTATGTTGTTAAAGTTGCCACACTGACTTCATCAGGTAAATTGCAAAACACAGCATAATGCAAATCAGAGCATTCCAAATTGTCAGCATATGCAGTACTTCCACAATTTTTCTCCAGATAAATGTGTGAGGCTCTGGCAGACTGTACAGTGATGTCTGCCATGTCTCCCACATAGGTTGCCCTGTAGCATCCTACTGCTGCCAAAAGGATAGGTGGGTGAGGCTTCTGTACCTTGCCAAGGATCTTAATGGCTGATTGCTTGAAGCGATGCCTCTTTAGTTGGGTATCTTTTTAAACTTAGGTGTAGATAATTTCTAGGTTTATCTGCATATCCTGACTGAAAATGTTAACACTGGAAATCTGGGCTCTTTTAAACACTACATTTTAAAATATATCCTGTTTTTAGAATGACAGAGATGAGAGAACTGTAAGGCTGGATATTGTGCAAGTGTTCTGCGTATGGCACACAAAAAGACAGGGTTCAGTGAGTTTCTCTGATTCAGAAATTTTTTTACATACTCAGTTTCAGCAATTACCAGTTGAAAATTCTTAAAAGGCTTTAGCATTTATGATAATCTGAATGATTTTCTGACCAATCTTTATTATAATTGAAATTTAAATGATATCACATGTAGGAGGGTATTTCCTGAGGAATCCTTGGCTGGATGGCAGATAAGACTACAGTATACAGAATTTCAGAATGGCTGGGGTTGAAAGGGACCCCTGGTGAGCACACAGTCCAACCCCCCTGCTAAAGCAGGTTCACCTACAGCAGGTTGTACAGGATCATGGACAGGCAAATTTTGAATGTCACCAGATAAGGAGACTCCACAACCTTTCTGGGTACCCTGTTCCCAGTGCTCTGTCCACCCTCACAGTAAAGAAGCTTGTCCTCATACTTGGATGGAACTTCCTGTGTTTGAGGGTGTGTCCCTTGTCCTATCACTGGGCACCACTGAAGAGTCTGGCCCAATCTTCTTGACACCTGTCCTTAAGATATGTGTGCACATTGATAAAATCACTTCAGTTTTCTCTAGGCCAAACAGTCACAGCTCTGAGGGAGATGCTTCTGTCCCCTAATCACCTTCATAGCCCTCACTTTAACTCTCTCCAGTAGTTCCTTGTCTTTTTTGGACCGGGAAGCTCAGAATTGGACACAGAACTCCAGGTGCAGTCTCATCATTAAGGATGAGTAACCCTAACCCTCCTCCACCTGCTCTTTTTAATGCATCCCTGGATACAACAGGCATTGTTGGCCACAAGGGCACACTGCTGATTCATGGACAGCTTGCTGTCCACCAGGATCCCCAGGTCCTTCTCTGCAGATCTGCTGCAGGTCAGCTCCTAACTTTTACTGGTGCACAGGGTTATTCCTTGCTGGTCTTTGTTGAACTTCATTGGGTTCTCCTCTTCCCAGCTCTAAAGCCTGTCCAAGTCTTGGTGAGTGGCACACATACATATGTGTGCAAGCGTTTAAAAAAATGTGTGTACTCACGCCTAACTCCTCTGTCTTGTTTTAACTGCTAATGCATACTGACAATTCTTGGATTAGCAATGTCTGGCTCTCTTAGAGCTCATAGATGTTACTTGCATGACTCCATTAACCTGGCACTGTGAGCAGGGCTTGTTAAATGCATGCAGGTGTATTTGTCTCACTGCTATTTGGCAACTCCTGATTGTCCTACAGCCTGGTAGCTCCCAAGCCTTTTGACATTGCTTCTACAGCTCCTGCACTTGTGAAGGCAGCTGTGCTTTTGGTCTCTCAGCACAACGAACTGCTTCTGTCAGATGTCCTGTCAGCTACTATGATGGGATTAAAATGACATTTTCTTCCATAAGCACCTGATTTGGATGAGATTTAATATTAAATTACATTAATAATAATTTTAAGCCTGCTGTGTGAGCATGTTTTGAGTTAAATACTAGCACTATTGCTTGAAGGCTTTGTTTTGTTTCTCCTGTGAGACTAGGATGATGAAAGACTGTGAGACTTCTAGATTTAGCCTATGCATAATCAGAGGGAAGCAATTTGTTTTTCACAGACTTTCCAGCAGCTCTGTAATGGATCTCTCGTGGCTGATGCATGTGACTATGTTGCTTGTAAATTGACCATGCTTGAGTGCACTGATGATAAAATAAATGAGTGGATTATTTTTCTCAATAGGCTGTTATGACTGACAGTGATTAAGTTATGAGAGAGTGCAGAACACATTCTTTGAGTGGCTAAAAAGAGAGTTGTCTCTTCAAAGCAGCAGAGAAAGGACATTGGGTTTCTGTGTTCCTATTCTGAAAGATTAAAGTGGTGCATAAAGGAGATGCTGAGCACTATGACAGCAATGTAAATTGACAAAGGCCTACTTTGATTTTTGTAAATGTTAGGTTGAATTGTTAGATACTAAAGAGTCACAGTAGGTCTCCTGGGTCATCAAGAATTGAAAATAAAGGACACCTTTTTCAAGACCTTGCAAGTACCTTTTGGTTTGTTAATCCTGTTGCCTTATTTCAAGTGAAACTGGTCCTAAATTCTAATTTGTTCATTGTATTTAATATAGCTAATCCAGAAATTTATAACCATTCATTTTTAGATCAGATTTTCTCAATTAAATTGTTTACAATTTCTTTCCACTGTAGTGTTACTAAATAGTTCAGATTTCCTCATCCAGTGATAGAGTAACTCTGGAAGCTGTTGCAGCTTTCGTATTACAATAAACATGAGCATAGTATATGTGTGCTTACAACATGCTTTCCTTACTCTTACAGTAATATCAATTTTATTCACAAGTACGTAATGTGATACAGAATATTCAGTAAGTCAAGCATATTTAGAGACTTCATTAAGAATTGCTATTAGTCACCTTAAACTTCTGGAGCTCTTTTGATCTGTGCTGCCCAATATCTTGCCTTCCTTATGTTCCTGAGAAGTGGGGGTTGTGTGGCACTCTAGCAAAGTGCTTGGAGCAGAGAGGCTGCCAACCTTGTGTAGGGCTGTGTTGGAGTGAGTATCTTACAATACTGAGGTGTCATGAATGGAGGAAGGGATTACAGTAAGGAGAGGAACACTCACCTAACTTTTTTTGTCTAAAATGTATAATGTTGTTGATAGATCTGGTGGTTTAAAAATCTGGTTTGATATTCGTGTTGGGAAAGATTGAAATTGTATTCCACATTGCCAGTAAAGATGGATTAATCTCGTGGTCCCTCTGCACTGTGTAGAGCACTGAGTCAGCTAGATTGTTGATTCATTTAGCTGTAGCTATTTAATCTGCAAAAAACCACCAAAAAATCTTAATGGCTAGTGAGAGGTCAATAAAATACAAGCTTAAAATAAAGCGTTGGCTAATATTCAGTCTTATATTCATTGAGTAGTTACACTGGTCCAATACAACTGTTTTGGCAAGGTGGAACTACCATACATGGTTGTGGACAAAGTTGTTCATTTTGGTTTTATGCTATTCAGCTGCAGAGTTTGTATGAAAAGTTTCCTTGGAGGGCTTCTGATCCTGGAGTAGCAAAATACATTGGATATTCACTGACACTTGCATGAAGGGCCCTGACTAGGAGATCAGTTTATGGTTCTTTTGAAACTCAATCCTGTTTATTGAGACACTTTAAGAACGGGGAATTTGATTCTATAATAGTTTAGTAATTATTTTTTCTTTAATGTTTCATTCACCAAGAATACATATATGATTTCAAGCATGAAAATAAATCCCTGTGTTTAGGGGAAAAATATGGTGTATTACAGTCTTGTTCTATTACAGTTTGGGTTAGAATAATATGGAGATCTGGTAATATATTCTGTAGGGATCAGAACTTGCTGTATCGTTTTTGGCACAGGTGTTATCTAGGTTAAAACTAGGGAGGGTGTGTTATTTATGTAGTAGTCATGCATCTTGTTCATACTGGAAAGAAATCTGTTGGCTCACTAAGACCACCTTTGAGTCAAGATTTCAGTCAAAATAGTCTTCTGCCTAGAATTAGTCTCTTTGCCTGCTTGCTGATTACATATTTCACAAAGGTAAGGAACAGAGTTAAATAAAGGAAATTTATTTCAACAGACTTTCTTTCCAGTGGCTATGTCTGCACTCTTTAATATGTTTTCAGAATGTGTTTATCCTGTGATCAAAAATGGGACTGCAGCTACTGTTAATGTAGTTAAGTGAATTGGATGAGGTCCCAAAAATGCTTCAGCTTGGGGTACCAGCCCCAAAATGTAACAGGTATGTGCCAACCAATAAACTGTTACTCCTTTTTAACTGCTGTTAGTTGCTGAAGTAGTTTGGGTGTTTACAGATACATACTTGCTGCTTTGAGATACTGGAGAAAAACAGCTATGAGAACATACATTTTCTGTAGCTTTGTGGTTTTAAAAAGGGAAACGTTGGATAAGAAATCCATGTTTTTCAGCGGTACCATTTTTTGTGGTATGGTTAGATCAGCAGAAAGAAGCATGTCAAGTACTAATGCTCTTTAGTAGTTACCAATCTAATGGCAAGTTTATGCGCTGATGGATGTGTCCAGAATAGCACTGTGAATCATGATATAGCATCTTCTCTATCTTAAGCTGTATGTAGTTTTGTTTGGCAATTAAATGTTGCCTGTTAAGAACTGATGTGAATATAAATATTTGGACACCTGACTTAAATTCAAAAGAGGGGTAGCTCAAACATCAGTTGGATACATTTTTACTATTAAAGTAACCCATTGCAAGCTTCTACCATGCCTGGTAGAATTTGATGCATCTTCTTACTCTTCAAAATAGAGTGGCTGTAAAGGAAATTTTCTGATAGGTGTAAAGGAGATTAGGGAGTAGGAGTGGGGAGAAGGCCTTGTTGCTTTGTATATGTACATTGACTATGTGTGTAATTGAGTATCATGACAGCAATGCCAAAAGTAAAATTACATTACTGCTGAAATAAATCGATTTTAACAACTATTGAACTATTTCTCTTTTTGAGAAAAATCCTGAAAATACCTGTGTGCAGGCATATACACACAGTTTCACAGAGCAGTAAGTACTATTGACCAATTGAAATTAGAGGATGTACTCTTTAAGATAGTTTTATCAAATCAGTGTGACTTGTGTGTTTAGAAATCCTCAGAAATAATGCCCTTCTGCAGACTGTGCTGAGCTTTTGACATAAAAGCTTTTTCACCCCCTAATTGATGGACTTGGTCAATGAATACTGGCTACAAGGCAACTGATTAAGAGCAGGATATGCAACAGAGTGGGATACATGTTCTAGTTGCTTAAGAAATACAACTTCTCTGTTTCAGTACATGGTCAGTTCTAGCTCTATTTAGAATGTATCTAAAAGTTAGCATCTAACCTCGATGGCTTTTGCTGCTTTGCCATATACATAACTTAGGATTCCTTGTTATTCTTTTTAGACAAAACTCTATTTATGAAAGATTAAACTGAATACTTTAGAAGGGCTTCATTGATATCTCGAATAAAAACTTGAAATGTCTTTAGAAAGTGGCTTTATGGAGTATTGCAGTCACTTCATTAATGAACTTCAAGATTTTAATGTTTTCAAACTAGTTGTCAGGTCTGTTTGAGCATCGATAATTAGCGCAGCCTGAAAGAATTTATAAAACACAGCATTACAGATTTCTTTACAAAACAGCCTATTTTTTTTCTCTAAAATACTTTTATAAATGTTAGCTTTTTTTCCATGAATCTAATTTCTAAATGTTAAAAACTTTTCTTGAATCATTCTCAAAGTGCTCAGAGCTAGAAGAAGAAAAACTTGCTGTAACAGAGCTCTTAAAATTTGTTGGCATTCCTTTTATTCTTGCTGTGTTTCCTGAAGGGATTAAACACTAAGTTGAAGAAATATTGCATAGCTTCCAAGAAACTTCAGTATTCTTACTTTTTCGGCAGGCCTGTAATGCTAGGAATTAATGAAAAGACAAATGGCATCTTTCCCTCTTACAGTTTTTCTTTCGATAATTGATTTTTGTTCCTGCTGGGTTTATTTTCATTTACTCAAGGATGTATTTATTTTCATATACCAAAGGATTACTACGGATTAGTTAGAGCCAATTCTCAAAGTAGTGTCATGGTCAAAATTGAGAGAAGAAAAAGACTGTGACGTTTCTACTACCTCTGCAGGAGGTCTGCAAGCAGCAAAACCTGCTCCAAGTTAAGTAGTGAAGAATATATATTTTTGCTTAAACTTTGTATTTGTTCTTTGAACTGGAAAATTTAGTCCTTAAATAAACACAGTCCTCCTTTAGAGCGAAGATGAGGGCTATTCCTTGTCTGCAGGGCAGATTGCAGATTGTATCTTAACATGTACCAAGATTAACGCAGGCTGTGCAGCACAGCATGCGCTTAAACCCTGGCTCAGATTGAGCAGTCATAAAATGGATTGGTGACTTAGGCTATTCATCCCAGCCATGACAGTTTAAAGGAGGTCGCTGACAACGTCAACAGAGCATACAATCCTTTCTTCTCCACAGACTTTGTCTTTCGGTTTTTGTCAGGCAGAATCAGAATTGTTTAGGTCTGCCACTTTCATCTCCCTTACTCAGGGGCTGTTCTGGAAGAGATTCCATATGAAAGGAAGTCTGGTGTTTGTTTTTGATACCCGTAATCCCTTCAGTAAGGGAATGCCAAGGTCTTCGTAGGCTATGGATCAGGAACATAATTCAGAACGAGGTATTTTGGGAGATGTGAGCAGAAAAATCTGGTGATTTGTAATATTCTCAGGTTTTATTACAGCTTTGTTTAAAGAGTATTTCTGTCACTTCCCCAATTATTTGGGATGTTGATAACGCTCACTGGAACGTACATTGTGTTGCACAGAAGAAGAAAAATTGAATCTCTTCAACCTCCCAGGACATGGGATATGGTATGTTGGCTGAACTGGTTTCCAGTTGCTTTGGGCAGAAATAAAATCCCTATACTATACAGTAGTATAGTTCTCATTAAAAAATTAGCTGCAGCAAAGCATTCTTTATTTCTGAAGCTATTTCATTCATATTATGTATTTGCCTGTGGCTAATTTGTCATTACTGGAGTGGCTTTTAAGTACTACATTAGAATTTTTTTTTGTTTTGATCAGTTGTCAAATAAGGAGATTTACATAATTTTATGAACAATTTATTTTGCTTGTTCTTCTGTGGAAAAGGTTTGCAAGAAAAAGCCAGCTTGCATATTAAATAGTTTACATTATTTTTGTTCAGGTGAGGTGATAAACTATCTGGATGTAAGCCAGGCTCTTGACATAGTTTGGCACACTGGCTTTCTAGCAATGGTGATGGAATTAAGAGTGGAAGACATAGTACTTAATTGATAATCAGGAAGTTTCTAAAAAAAGCAAGTAAGATTAAGTGTAGGTACTGGAGGGGAGGGAGAAGAAAAGAGGATGAAAGAGTTGCTTATACATGAAACTAATATGAAGTAAGAAGGGCTTCAGCATGTTGCAAGTGGTCATATCTGGAAATGGTCTTGTTGCTGTGTCTTGGGAATTTTAGGGGATCTGTTTCCCGTTACATGATTATTGAACCATGTGCTCCAACATAGTTCTTTCTTCTCTGTTTTCATCTAAATGTTTCTTGATTGTATGATTATGAATATATTTAAAAGGCTTAAATATTCATTTTAGTGTTGAATAACACAAGCTGGTAATACATTTTCAGAATAAGAATTTTATATATGTAACTTAGTTGAAATATTGTTTGATAGTTTAGCATACTTTCCATTTTATGTGAAGTATTGTACAATATTTTGTATATTTCACATAATCTTTGTGGGACAAAAACCAATTCTTTAACAATTTGAAACTCTTACTTGGCAGTCACACCAAATGTGCCATATTGCACAGCTGTATATCTTAAAAGGAACGCCTTCAGTTTCATTCTCTGTTTCCCTATTCCAGTAAGTTTAATATTTAAAATTTTTATCTCAAGTGTTACAGTGTTTTCTGTAGACATGTGCAGTCTAAAATTCATTCTCCTTTGTTAAAGAAGACAATGAAACATTGTTTTAATTGGCATGAGAAATACTGCAGTTACTCTGTGCGGAAAGAAGACTGCATATTCATTTTGCTTCAAGTAGTGAATTATTTCTGTGCAAATGTGGTCATGATGATTAATGAAGTTGCTGGGAATCATATGATGACAGCAGTACCTCATAGGAGGAATCTGCCAACGCAGAATTCTTCACCTGATGAGGATTTGATTCATTTAGTACGTAAAAATGGTGAAATCTTATTCTGTTGAATTGGACTGTATAGTTGATGTTGTTGGTTTCCTCCAGACTTGAACTGGACTTCAGATTTTCAGTGAAGTCATAAGCATGAATTAGCTTGGAATATTCAACATTAAAACATTGTATCTCTTGATGTGCACAAACTTTTGGCTTGTTTGATAGTTTTCAGTAGAAATTTAGCTGAAAATGCTTCTATTCTTGTTTTTAATTTTAAAGGTAAAAAAGCTAGTTTCATTACTTTTTGTAGCTTTCATAACTCCCATGTGAACCAGTTCTGACACTGTACATGTAATGCAATTTTTGTCCATGTTTAGACAACATCATAATGTAAACTGATCAAAACTACTTGTCTCCACTTTTTCTCTTCCATGTGAAGTTAGGAAGATTGCTTTTGTCTAATGAAAACTAATCTTCCTTTGTGGACCATCACCCTAATATTTTTGGACAGAAGTGACCTCTCAGTTTCAACTGAGAATAAGTGAAAGGCATTGATTTTGTTTCCTTTTAGGGAACAATTAGAAGTACTTATGTTTAAGAACAGAGGCCTTGAGAACTATTTTTGTTTTGGTTCTACTACTGTCTTAGTGCACATGCCTTGTGTATCACATTCTCCTCATCGTGCTCGGGTTTGTCTATCTCTAAAATTATTTCTTGCTAAAATCAGAAATATTTCTTTAGATGGCTCAATTTTATAACTGCTGCAAAGCATGTAGATCATCTTCAGATGATTTTACAGATATTTTATTTTACACAGGTCTTTGGTCTTGGAGTTCTGCGACAAAAAGTAAATGAGATACAATTCATGACCTGTTTTTAAACCAGAAAGAAGCTTACTCTGTAGGAACTGGTGAGCCAAAGATGTAGCCTAATTGTTGAGGTAGCATGCCTCTAATCTTGATGTTGAATGCAACATAAGGATGTGTAGATAAGCCAGAAAAATAGAAGTGAAATAGAAGTGAACTAATCAGAATTCTGTCATTTTATGGATTTGGAGATACAGTAATCCAGTTTTTCCAGGAAGTGCAACTTTTCACTTAGTTCTTTAGGCAATCCAAAGCAAACATTTGCTGCTTTACAACAAATACATGAAATAATTACAAGTGCAATAGAAGGAGTACTCTTGTTTAAGTCTTACAACAGAGGAGCAAGTCTTGAGACATACCACAAAATTGATGTACAAAAGTGAAGAAGCTACTCTGTTAGATCGTTAAAAGTGATGAGTATATAGATGATGGATCTCCTCCAGCCTAGCACTTGAAGAACCAACGCTTGGAGATTTTGTGGGCTGACCAGTATCATCTATGATATAACTTAGCCTGTACTGGAATTCTGGTGTCTTCCCACCCTGCCCCCTCTCTGGCCTCACTGCAGCTTTTTGGCTATTAGACAAATCATGACCTTCTTTCCTGTTTCGTCTTCAGCGTCTGTTTCCTGTTTTTTCCTTCCCTCCCCCACCCCATTTTTTTTTTGACTCCTGACTTTTTCTCCAGTGGTGTCTACTTTGTTTCATTGCTAGCTTGCTTTTTCCAAGTTCTGTCTTTGTTAAAGAAAGAGATCAAGAAAGTGCTGAGAGCTATAGCATCAGTCCTTCCCCTTTCCTGAGTTTTTGTATCTATTTTTAGTGAATTTCTTAAATGTTAATTTGCACAGTACTCATACTCTCTCTCAAAACTCAAGTCTGTCTCATAGATTTATTTCTCCCAGCCACATACACACATTTTCTAAGTGCGAGAAGTTTTCACACAGCTTTGTTGAGGTTCTTATGTTTAGGCAGTATTCTGAGACTGGCATACCTCAGACTTCATCCAGACCAGAGCTCCAGTTCTTGACCTCTGGCATCTCACCTTGAGAACTAATCAAGTACTCCTGATTTGTGAAAGAACATGATGTCATTTTAAACAGGACTGTGTCTCTTGTCCTTTTGGTTGATGTATACTCTTTATTGCTTCCACACATGGGAATATGGTCTTGCAAAAAACCCCAGTTGTATACCATGGTAAAAAAAAAATTGAAATTAGTTTTGTCTGTACACTTCACCAATTTTCATTTTCTCATTGGTTTATATTTTAAAGTACTTAGGATTTTAAATATCTAGATGGGACAAGGGAACTCGATGAGTGTGAGCTCAAACATGATTTTGGATTTAACATTAAATGCCTAAGGAGCATACCCATATAGAGCAACTGGGTAAATATACTTTCAAGCATTTCTTTAGTCAGCACATAAACTGATGAGCCCAAAAGAAGCCAGAAACCCCTAAGCTAATGCAGACTGGGAGTGCCACTCAAAGTCTTTTCAGTGCAGAGTTCATAATAGCGTGCTGTATGTGTTTGTGTTAATAAAATTATAAGAGGATAAATTACTGTCATCTTGGAGCTGTGTTTTCTTAGGACTGTTTCAAAGCTTTGAAACTTTTCTGCACGTACAGAAGGAGAACTGAAAGTACTGCTGAGAAGACAGAATAAAGCCTGAGCTTGGCCTGAAAGCTTACTGTGACAACACACCATCTCCATTTGTATGTGGTCATTAAAAGGCTTTTCTACAATGGGTGAGGCTACTTTGGTAAACTGCAGTTTGTGATGTATATTCTTATATTTATATGGGAGTGTAATTAAATTTGTGGTTTGGCAGGACAACATTCTTTTTTCCTTGTCTGCAGGACAGTTCCAAATACTCCTCCCCACCTTGTTCTTAGTGTTCACAAATGAATTATTCTTTTAAATCTTCCTTATCTATTGTCATTCCCTAACTCTCCAAAGAAAACTTTGTTTAAATAGTTACTCCCTTGGGACTTTCATGCATATCCTGTTATCTGTTTTATATTACAATCTTTCGTGCTGGGAATGTCCTTCCAAAAAGCACAAAACAGCTAAAGCACTTAGATGACTAATAAACATGTTAAGTGCTGAAGTCCAGGCACAACACCAGCATTATTAGCATTGCCTTTTCCTTTTTTCTCCATTAAACTTGTTTCTGACCTCTAGATTCAGAAATCAACTAGGCTCCTTTCTCTTTGTCTCACCCAGAGATGTTGCAGTGGTTGCAGTGTTATTAGTTGTGAAGCCACTGCCATGAAAAAATAGGAAACTTTTAGAAAGTTGCTCATATTTCCACTCTTCTAATCAAATACCAGCATTCAGAAGAGCCCATGGGAGTGATGAAGTTTTGGCTGCCAGTTTTATTTGCTCAGCTAAGAGGCATCTCCACTGCCTTTTGTTGCTTGGGATTGGCAGAGCTAACTCCCACAGGAGCAATAGATGCATACTTTTTAGAAGAGCAGTGTTATCTCTAGTTTCTGTACTTCTCATATATGCAGTAAACATAAGTATGTAGGAAATAGTTTGCAGTGTTGTGCTTTACATATATCATTTGATGTGCATTATAATTATTTTGAGTAGGTGGGAAACACTGAGCAAATTGGTTCTGCTTTTTCAAGGGAATACTTCTGTTCCAGTAGCACATGAAAGACTCAGCCTGCACTAGCTGCAAACATAAAAACTAAAATACCCAACACAACCTCTCAGGTGGCTAACCTTTGAGATTTGGGGAATGTGGAAGAACAGTCAGGGAATATTGGATAGTTTTTATTCATTGCCTCTGGAGGTGAGAATTATCCTAATAGTTTTAACTATTGTACTTTTAATTTGTGGTAGTTGTTTTTTGTTTGGTTTGGGATCTTTTTTCGTAAATTATGTTATACAATTAATGACCTGGGTTTGCTTACTTGAATGGGCATTAAGCTCTCCACAGGTTCTTCAACAGATGATTCACATACTGGTAACAACTTACTCAGCAAAGACACAGCTGCAACTTTCCAGCAGAAGTCCAAAAATTCTTAACCATATACCTTGAGACATTGAATTTACTTGGAATTTGGACTAAGCTTGCTTAAGATTAATTGCCAGGGATGTCATTTAATCAAGTATTTGAAACTGAATTTATTATTGGTGGAAAGTGTGGCAGTATCAATTTCTGTATTAAAACTTGAATCCCGATTCAGGGAAACAGGCACTATAACAAGAGTAGTGGTAGGAGATGATTCTCCTGTCACCTGCATAAAAGGTTTTAAAAATGTATTGTCACTTTTTCCAACTCTGTTTCCCTCAGTAATGGCAAACATCTACCAGTATCGTTCAAGTGGCTTGCCTTAGAGAAATGTGCCCTCTGTGGTGCTTATATTTGGCAATAGCAAAAATGAAATGCCCTTTAGAGTGGAAATATAGAACTGATGTTGCTGCCAAAGAAGTCACTTTTGTGGTTATGTTTAGACCCTAATGCTTTGTAAACAGTTGTCGATTGAACTCTAGTCTTGTACATGCCAGAGAAAACTGTCTTAATGCATTTGTCAGTTGTGTTTTGGCTATGGTTCCTAGCTTGAATGAACTGAAAGAAAAAGCTAGCAGGCATTTTGAATGTGATCTCAGTAGCGTCCACATCTGTATGACATTCAGCCTTGATGTGCTTGTAAAAAAATGTAATGGTTGTATCTGCTTGTGAAAATTACTGTTGAATGGTGAAAGCACAGACTAGTTGCTTCTCTTTTTTTTCTTCCCTGACATTGAATCCTGGTGTTGCCGAGATTTCTCTTTTTGCATGCTGTTGTACACTTCCTGAACATGTGAGAGGGTAATAATTCTCTATATGACTTCCACTGAAGAGGAAATGGATACTTGTCAAAACAATGATGTGCATCTGGATCCACCATTCAGAAACTTTATTATGCTGAAGCCTTCCAGTTTGCAGTACAAAAAATTCTCAGATACCAGTACATTATTTTTCATGAAGTTGGCAAGTGTTTTGATTAACTATGTTATTGTGCCTTGTAAGCATACTGCATGCAAGAGTGAACATAATGTTGTCAGTATAAAAATAACCTGTTTTTAATCTTGCCAATACATTATAAATAGAAAGAACGATAGTTGGAAATGGAATTTTTTATTGTGGCATTTACAAATCAATCACCTCCTAATCAGAACAAGGCAAATAATTTACAGAACCCAAATGGGGATGTCATTGTCCGCCCCCAGCCCCCACAACTTCTTTATTAAGAACTAGAAAAACTTAAATGTTTGCCTGTGCTTCAGTGAAATTGTGTGACTATCATAGAACCAGCCATTTGGCAAGGTGGGATAGAGTGGAAGGAGAGGAGTGGAGATGGAGGAACAGTGTTGCTTGGATCAAACAAATACACACTGCTGATTTTAATCTCTAAAATTGTGGTTATCATGAGGGTTCAATGTGAACAGCCAAAACCCACTGTAAGCTTGCAAAGTTGATTTTAAAAATAGGGCAGAGATTTTTTCTCAAAATCTGTGTTGTTCTTAGTTTGTTGGACAGATAACAGGAAAACAGAGCTGTCTCTTGACCCATGTTCGTTTTCTGTCTGCTGGAATGAATTTGGAACTAAATCCCGTTTTTCCACTTGAGCATGTCCTTCTCTAGCAGTGTCAGGGCCTGGGTGGGGTCACTTGTTCAATACAGCTTTTCAAAACGACTGTTGGATTCTCATCAGATTACAACATTTTTTTCAGTGCTGGGGAAGAGCACAAAGCTGTCTTGATAAACAGATTGTATTTGTGCATATGTACTGTGGTAAAGACAATTTTTCTTCATTTAAATTAATTTGCTGTTTGAGACTTATTTTTTTGCCTTGATATAGCAGCATATTTGTAGACTAAAAACATGAATCAGATTTCTCTTATCTCTGGGTATGGCAGACATAGCACCAAGAGATCTTCAGGATGTATATTTGCTTAAATGTGATCTCAGTTTCCAATGTGGGCATTGCAACTTGGCTATGTATAGTATTTACATTCTGATTTTCTTGAAAACCTTGGAGTTGAGTTTTACATGTTCTACGGGTATTGTTGCAAAGATGCAGTTTTCACTGAATTTAATTTAGTTTAGAAAACAGGACTTTCCAACATTATTTTCTCTGTTTTATTGCACATTTTTGGACTGCTGCACCATGTGATAAATTTTAACAAAATATCTTTTAAAGAATTCTCAGTGTTTTTCATGTCTTATACTATAATCTTTCCTTTTGGGAGTTCTCCTTCAACTGAAACCTTTAAAGTTGTATATGGATTTCAGTAACCAAGTTATTCACCAGGGAAAATGGAGATGGCCTGTGGCAGGTGTTTTATGAAAAGTTGAGGCACTTAGGTGATAAGTAATAGGTATGTGTTGTGCTGCTTTAACAGGAAAAGAGATTTCAATAAATAGTAATGTTCCAGGATGTAATTTGAGTCTACAAAGAGTAGAGGTGACTTCTCCAGAGTTGCTTTACAGAAATTTGTCAGCATAATAGTTTTATTGTGAAAATATTCTGTCTAAACTACAGATACTCACTCTGCAATTTTAGACAGAAGTAGTTTTTTTCTGTCGCATTCAATTTGCTGTCTATATCCTTGATTTTTTTCTTTGTCTTCACAGCAATCTTCAGAATTACACTAGTACTTGTCTTATGCTGTTGTTTCAGAACTACCTTATAAATTCTTACCATCCTATGTAGGAACTTGCCGGTGTTTTTATGATGAATCATCTGTGTTTTGTGCATTGCAAGGAATGGGTACACAACTACAATAATTTTCTCCCAGTATAAAAATTAGGTTTAGAAATTTCAATATTTAAATAAGGACAAGAATGTGTTTGGGAGGGAAATACTACATGTTTGCGAGATACCAAGTGTATGATGGTATGGATATAAACATGAAGTCTAATAAAACACCTATTATTTTGAATAGTGACTTCATTATCTAGATAAAAGGATGCTTATGAGTATAGTTTCTATTAGCTCAGGGGCTACCTGCCTCTGTGACATGCAAATAATTCCCTGGAAACTAGATTTGATAGGCATAGGATTCTTTGGGAGGACACTATTGTGTGCCATTTCTACTCTTGGGGATAAGCTTAGATGTTATGTGAATATGTGTATGTATTTAGACACACACATGCTCATGTATGTGTAACTAATTTATAGTGTCACGGAGTCATGGTTCACTGTCTGGCTCTGAATTGATATTTATTGAAATATGTTATGTTAATACTTCTGTGAAAGCATTCCATCACTTGTCGTAATCTGGGAATTACGCTTGAAATTGGAGTGTTGTTGCTGTTTAAGTTGGGCCTTTGAAATGTGCTCCTGACTTTCAGAGCTATTATGGCACCATCTGCTGACCAATACACAGACTGGCAATGTCAGTTTGCTCACCTGGTTACCTCCTTGACAATAAACTCCCAGTTTAGGAGAAAGCTGAAGCAGAATCATAAGGAGAAAGGGAAATGCTTTTATGGGCTTACATTTGGGAGAAATTTTTACTAGAGGTATTATTACAAAGGCAAAAGTCTGAATCAATACAGATTTAAGTGTCTATTCACCCGCATTATTACTTAAGCTCCCTCCATGAACAGTGAAGCTTTAAAAGAAGGAATTTGGAGGTTTTTTTGGCTGTATATGGCCCAGGATTTTTCTTGGTAGTCTGTTTTTCAATGTGATACCTTTTAAGCCTGCAGTGAAGAGACATGACAGCAAGAGATCCATCCAGGCCCCAGCTCTGGTGGTCGTGTCACAGCCTGGGAAACCAATGGACTCTGACAGGCTTCTGCCCTGTGGCTACTGCAGAGACTCACAAAAAAGCCGAGTCTGCAGTCTGTCTCTTCAGCCTGTGCAGTTAACCTTGATTTTTGTGCACAGTGATCATCAGGGAAGGAGCAGACTGGAACAGTCCTTGTCATGTTCAGTGTGCAAATACTTGGGTTTGGGTTCAATTGCTAGATATTGTCTTTGATTAGTCATTTAAAAATAGGTGATTGGTTTTCGTATGTATAAAACATGTACTCATTTCCTCTGCTTTTTCTCCTATAACTTTTTTATCATACTCACTAGTTTGCTAAACTTGATCTTTGACTTTTATATGATCTATTTTGTTTTAGGAATGTGCTTAAAATGAATGTGATCCAAATTACTGGATTCAGCTTTCAAAGTATGTTTGTATGTATAAACACTTCTGTGTATTTATACATACAAACATATACACACACAGAAGGATGCAAGGTTCTGTGGGAGAACTGGGGTGGTTTTGATATTTGACTGCGGAAGAGTATTTCAAACCGTACGATATGAATGTTGCAGATTGATCTAAGCCAACTGTAGATATGGTTTTGCTTTCTTAAGGATCTCAAAATCAAAAATTTCATTCTTTAGTGGAATTTATTCTTCGGTGTTCAGAGCACACCATGTCTTTTCCATTGTAGTAAACTATTTAAATAATGACTAAAAGGAGAGATTAGTTTTATTTTTTGCTTTGTCTGCTAACAGAATATGTGCAGGTTATATTGGCACCTTCAGCAAAACGATGCAACACTGAATCATGGAATACCGTGAGTTTTATTGTTTACCAGTGATAAAAAAAGGTTTTAAAATTAGCAGAAATCTAAAATAAAGTTATTTTGTTACTACTTTCAGCCAAATTAGAAATATAAATTATTTTACTCTACAGAAAAGAGCTTTATGTTTTTTAAAAAAATCTAGTTGTAGTACCAAGTTCCTCAGGTATTACTTACTATTTAAACCAGATTCTTTTGCACTCTAAAATATGAATAACTGTTCTAGCTGGGATTTTTATTCTTTATAGCTTTTATATCAACAAATCTTGTTGGAAGCAGCAAGCATGAATGATGTGTCCTAACTGACTGTGAAATGCAGATCAGGCTTCTGCTGAGCTTCACATCAATAATATGACAAGAAAAAAACAACTTTATTTGGGAGCTTTTTTGCTTTGTTTTAGGCAGTTGAAATACACATGCCCTTGTTTCACATTTTCATGTACGTTTTTTCAAATACTAGAAATTTTCTTTGATATCTTTTTGGATTTTTTTAATGTCCAGCCCATGTGAGATAAATATTTGGAATATTTATGAAGGTAGTGATTTAAAAAATAAATTATTAATACTATGGTAATCCAGAAAATAACATGACTTGCACAGGCACACATTGGCTTTTAGTGCACTGAGCTGTAATTTATTTCTGTAGAAGTAGGTTGATTTTTTTTCCTTTTGCTTCTATGACATGATGATTTCTCTGTGAATCCTAGTTGACTGATGGAGATAAAACTATCAAAGCAATTTTTACTTCTTGAGTTTGCTATGAATTTCAATGACAAACTGAAAAAAGAAGAAACAAGGACTACATTTTCTACTTTTATATATTCAGAAAATAAGTAAAATGAGATCCAGAAATGTATGGGAAAAGGATCCGTATTTGTTCCTCTGTGCTGATAAATAAGAAATACTATAACAGAAACAGTGAATTAAAACATGTATCATCAAAGAAAACTTCATTTTACTGCATTTGGGTTTATTATTGTCTGTGCTCTTTGAGCTATACTTTTTTCTTTCCATCTCTTTTTTCCTTTTTTTTTTTTTTTCCAAATTTCATGTTATATTTCATGTGTCTTCTGTTTCTAGTTTATCTGTGGTGGCAGGAATGCTTTTGGACAGAAAACTACATTTCAAGAATTTATGCTAGAAACTGGGAAAAGGGTATCAACCAGCTGAGCAATCTATACACCTCAGAGGAAAGAGCGTAAGGAAAGAATGTAGCATCCTTTTCTGCTTTCAGCTGTGAACTGGGGCCAGCAATAAGTTTCTTCTCAGTGCGATAAAAAGAGAGAGGAAAAGATAAATGGAGAGGAGTGAGAATATTTGTTGTCTTCAGTTGCTTCCTGGTCAGCACCCTTGCTTGGGAAAGTTGGTAGAGTTATAAATGGGGCAGATCATCTGTTCCATGTAAAAGTGGGATCTGTTTTAAGAAACTCACCTTCTCTTCAGAAATTGGGAAGTGTTTTACAGTACTTTTTGTTGTCTCACCCCCACGTTCATCCTTGTAGTTTAGGTAATCATTCAGTTGGCATGAGCCAAGTTTGTGGTTTAATGTGCATTGGCTTAACAGCAATTGCAAAATCTACCAATATTTTTCTCTGAGCTTTGTGTTTTCTTTTTTTCATATTGGGGAATGGCTTAGTTTAACTATTTCTCACTGCTATAGATGTGCTCTGAAAACCTGGAGGAAAAGTTTTGCTCCTATCTTGTGATCTAAACTAGTTCTCAGTTGGCTTCAAGTGCAGTTTAAAGGTCTGTGCAAGTTAATTGCATCAAGCCTGAGCTAGATAACCTTCTTGACTCTTTTTGGGCACAGGTGGGAGCAGTTGAGTTCAGCAAGAGTCCTGAACCTAACAGCCTCCTGCATGCAGTGAAGATAATCATAATGGAGAGGGTTCCCATGTTATAAAAATATAAATGTGATTGTAACTAACTTGCTAAACTTTAGGCCAGAAAAACAGGCCATCAATTTAAAATTAACTGTTTTCAGAAGATTGTAAGTAAATACCAGAGATGAATAAGGAAATCTAAGTATTAGATACTTTTGTTGGACCCTTGTGTGCTTATTTTTGTTGGCTCATTTCAATAAATTGGAAAATAATAATTCTACTACACTTTTAAAGCGATGCAGAACAATACAGTGCCACACAGATCACAACATTTGTTTATTCTAGTTATTTTTTTTCAATAAATACCAATAATGTTGAAAGGTCATTATTGCATATCATCTTGTTACAGTATTGTGATTTGTCTTTAATTTCACTGAAAGCAGATTAAGCAGAAGTGATGAGAGTGTACGAGTTATATATAATTTTTATGTTGATATAAACTTCTTATTAAGAACCCAATCTTACCTTAATTTAAAATGTACGCTCTCCAGCATTACTAGTAATTTCAACAATATCACTGATTTAAAATTTCCCAATTTTTATACTCACTATCATGCTCACCTTCCTTTTTTTCTATTCTTTGGTAATTTTGCTCTTTCACTTCCAATAATGTATTTTAAGTTGGTAAGTGTTGCCCAATAGTAGTGGGGTTGTACCTACCAGTTTTACTAAAGAAGGTGGTTACTCTTCAGAAAATTCATTTTCTGGGTCTGCCAAGGAGCTCAGTAGAAAGAGAGCTGAAATTACTTCTGAAAGAATCTTGGCCAATAACATTAGGAGTACCTTTAATAAAACAAATGCCTTTCCATGAGACGCTTAAAATTTTATCAAGGAGAAGGAAACCATAGATCTTTTATCTGCAGTGCACTAAGTTTTAGCTTACTGGTCTTACTTGTGAACTCGAAATTTGAAAAGAAGTGTTTCTTTAACCCTAATAAGTTTAATAATCTACAAGAATTTCAGAATTGCTACAAATTACTGCAAATAATTAGTCAGTAGAAATAGTGATGCTGCGTAACAAAACTTTTTTATTGTTGTTTCTTTTAGTGTCAGTTGTGATAATGACAACTGAAGTTGGTTCAGAGACTGAAGTAAAGAAAGATTCTGAGCAGCTGGGACCAGACAAAGCCAAGGACAAGCCTGAAGAAGCGTCAGAGACTCCAGGAGATCAAAAGTCCAGGGAAACATCCTCTGGAGAAGCTCAAGATTCTTCTGTCCCAGCACCAACTAGCCAAAGTAGTCCAAGTAGCCAGAAGAAGGAAAAATCTTCACCTGAAAGCAAGGGTATTTCTCGTTTCCTTCCCCCTTGGCTTAAGAAACAAAAGTCATATACCTTGGCAGAGCCCAAAGATGAGCCCAAGAAAAGGGCGACAGGTGAAGAGCAAGTAGTTGAAGAAAGTGAAAGCCAGGCACTGGAGGCTCAGCCAAGAAAGAGCTTGGAAGAAGCAGCGGAAAACCGGGAGACTGTTAAAGCAGATGACAAAGAAAAACACTCCATTAGTAGTGCTGAAATACTGGTATGTGTGGAAAGTCTCATAGATACTTTGGAGTAATTTAAATGAAATCTGATTAATGAATTATGTAATTCATGTAAAGTTTTGTTAGGATCATACTGGGGAAAAAATGACAGCTATTCCAGTTGCTAGGTGCCAGTCTTGCTTTTTGTGAAGTTGCATGTCACTCTTAACATTCAGACTTCATATTCTAGGGTGGCGAAGGCACATGCAGAGTGGTGTGAGGAGGGGCTGAGGCAGTTGACACTGATCAGCCTGGGGAAGAGAAGGAGGAAGGAGAATCTTATCAGTGTGTATTAATTACGTGAATGGAAGGAATGCAGAGAAGCCAGACCCTTCTCAGTGGCATGCAGTTAGATGACAAAAGGCAAGAGACCCAAATTAAACCCATGAAATTACATTTCAAATGGCAAGAAAATCTTTTTTACTCTGATGGTGATAGGACCTTTCCTTGGCAAGGAACATAGCCAGGTGGTGGTGGTGGTGCAGATCACAGGCCTCCTACGGTGGTAGAGGGGGGAGTTAGACATTGAAACAGGTTGATCAGAGATATTGTGGAGTCTTTGCCTATGAAAATATCCAAAACCAACTGGATATAGTCATGGGCAAATTGCCCTGTGTGGCCCTAGGGGCATTGGACTAGATGTCAAGAGATCCCCTCCAACCTCAACCATTCTGTGATTCTGTATCACTTGGCTGTCATAGACACTGGGGTTTATTTTAGTATAATTCCTGGAGCTTCTTAACAAATTTGTTTCTCTTTGGAAGAAAGCAAATAACTCATATTTAAAAAAACAGAACCTCATTTCAAGGAAAGGGGAAAAAAAGGTGCCTTCTCTGGTTTAAGAGCAAGAATATCTAGTCCCTAAAAGAAGACATTAATGCTTATGCTGGTTATTGTGTTTCCATTCTGTGCATAACTTTAATGAATGGTTACTGTCTTATTTATTAGTAGCTTATAAAAGGAATGAACAAGTTAAAAATATCCTCCTTCCTGAGTTTGTTTAACTCTATTTTACATAGCCTTCCAAAGAAGATGGTAAAGAAGTAGAGGAAGTTGCAGAGAAAAAGGAAGAAAAACAAGAAGAAAAAGAAAATAGGGAGACAAAAGAAGTGCAGACAGCTGAAATTAAAATAGATAATATTCCTCAGAAGTCTCCAAAGAAAATCAAAACTGTGCAGTGTAAGGTGATGCTTCTGGATGGCACGGAATACAGCTGTGACCTAGAGGTAAGGGATCAAGTCATTGTATAAAGAGCTTTTTCTATAGGGAAAATGAGAGCTTGCTTTCATTGTACTGAGTGTTTAATGCTATTTCTAGGAGTCAGTTAACATTTCAGTTTAAAATTCCATCTTTAAAAACATATCAGTTTGTTCTTAAAAATGCCCTCTGCGATACACTAGCTGATTATTTGACAGCTCACAGTTGATTACTTTTTTAAAACATCAAGGTTTTCCTGAAAGTGATGTGACATGCTGATAAAGTTTTCTTGAGTTCATTAGGTTTTTTTTAAAGTTATGTCAGCTGGAGATAAATTTAAACTTTTGAAACTTTAAAGTTTGAAAGAAATTTCCTTCAGAAAGAAAAATTCCGTTACAGGTATAAAATGCCTTTTTATATTTAAAGTTCTGTTCTAGTTCCACATTTTCACAGAAATTAACTGCAGGGTAGTAACCCTGGAGTAGTTGTTGGTTTGTGATTTTTTTTTCCCCTACATAAATCAGGATGGTATCTCTGTTTTAATTAAAGGCTACATGAGTTTTATCTTCCCAGGCTTTTTCCCCATTGTAGAATGAGACTTAAATGAAGTGGTGGCTTACCACACATCTAAGCACATACCATTGTGTACTTACAACTGCAGTATTTTAAGTCTGTCATGATTCATTTAAGTAATTTGGCAAGAAATAAGTTTTCTTATTTTTTTGCAGTAAGAGTTTCCTGTAATAACTATAGCAAAACTAATTTAAGAGGGGGGAAAAAGGTGGTGAAGAAACAATTTGTTTTATATGTTCATTTGAATTATTTATAGGACATGAGCAGTGCTGACTGCAATTTTATGGATGAATTCATGTTCTTAAATACTTGTAGAGTTTTTTATGCTCTACTTCCATATCAAAATACTTGAAGTCTCACAAAGTTATATCAACTGATAACTGAAATTTCAGTTCGTGCTTTCTGCAAAAGATTCTAGTAGATTTCTTATACTCTTTTTTAGTCTTCCTTCAATATTTATTGTTTGGGTAAATGTTGGTTTATTTCTGCTTTTACAAATTTACTGAAATGATACAAGAATTAAAAAGCAAAGACACAAAATTTTTGCAGTCAAAGCCCAGTGTACCTTGGTTCACTTTTTAGTAAATCAGGTTTTAGTTTGGGGCAATTGTATGATTTTCACATTCCTGATGCCTCTTCCAGTTTACTATGTACTGCATACCAGCTTCTTTATATTTAAAATAAGTACTTGCTAATGACAGAGTAAAACTGAAAAATACCTTGTTTTCATTACTGTTATTTGATGCTTTTGGTAGAATCCTGTCTGTTTCTAATAGTCATTCTAAACCTTCATGATAATCAGTAACAAAATCTGAGCTAATACTCTATTGGGGACTTTTTCTGTTTCGCTTGCAATCCTATTCCTTTTTTCTTGTAGAACTGCATCAATTTGTATTCACATACATTAAAAGGAGTGTGAAAGAAAACAAACCCCCTTTAATTTAGCATCTGTTAATTTTTGCCGATTGTTCGTTCCCACTGTATGTGTCTTTATATAAAACAGTCCTGGGAACAGGCATAAAAGTAAAGAAAGTCATGATGCAGGAGCTTCAGTGTCAGCAGTAACTAAATACTGAGAGTTTTGTGGCCAATTATTAGATATAATATTATGCATTTAATTAGTAACAGTGATGAATCATAATATGAGGACTTAATACTTGAGATAGGTACTGTATACCTTAGATTTGCTAGAATCTAAATCGAAAATCTTGAATTAATAGTAATGCTTTGTTTCTTAAAATAAAAATTGATGCATTGATTCATTATTCCTAGAACATAAGCTGTTTCAGTCAGGAAAACTTTACTCTTCCAGGTTGACTATGTTCTGATCAGTAAATGTTTAATGGCTAAAGCTTGAAGATGAGATTTGGAAGCTAATGGAAAAAGGGAGGGTTATGGTTATGTGTGGGAGCATTTGAGATAGAGAGACAAGTCCCATGAGACCTTATATAATACAGCCACCAGTACTGAGTGAGCGGGCTGGTGTTGCTTCAAGGTCAAACTTGACCATATTGGACATGTCCCAGCAGTTAGGGAAACTTCCTGGGATTTTTTTGTGGGGGGAGGGGAAAGCCAATGTCATTTTTATTCTTAAGAAGCTTTTTTTTTTAATGCCATCTTAGGTTCTTAAAATTCATAGTTTTATGTATGGCCCTTTTAGCAATATGGTTAGGTCTCACTTATTTTTGCTGCTAGGAAAAAGCAGTTTCATAAAATCTCATCTATTCATCGTGGTTGTCCAAGTACCTGTTTTTCCTCTAGTTTTTTGGTGTGGTTTTGGGTTTTTTGTGTGGTT
>PYHW01010133.1:1096319-1131172 GCA_013186435.1 Turdus rufiventris | reverse complement strand
CTTCTAAAATAGCACTTCTTTTCTTACTGCTCATTGAATTCTGTGATATGTGCCAGTTGATCAGTCTGACACCTCTCTCTTCATTTCCTATTTTCACTTATTTTAAAAAGCAGTCTTAGTATAGATTGAGATGCTAGATGAGGAGTTCTGGCAGGTTTTTTTTACTTCTTTTTTCTGTCTATCCTGTTTGTAATTTTTGCTGAGAGAACAGAATATCCACTGACAATAGTTTGTGTGCTTAGGAAGAAATGCCATTTCAGTAGACCAGAAACTGTTCTCTAAACTCCTGCCCACGTGATAGTTAGATTTCTATCCTGCTTATGTTCCCTTTTGCTTTGTGAGCTGATTTAGTTTTAGACATAGTTGTGGTTATGTTTCTTCAACTCCAGTGATTTAAAACATTTCGACATATTTAATTTTTTATAACATGATTTTGAACATGGAAAGAAGGAAACATTGTTTCATATAATGTCTTGTACAAAACCCAGTTTTTACACATACACAACCACCTCCTCTCCAACTTTCCATTCGCCCTAATTCTGAAGCTGATTTTGTTTTTTATTTTGCAAAGTGACATTTGGTACAAACTAAATTAGAATAATTTCTCAAATATGACTGAAATAGATTTTTTCAAGCATAAAAAAATCGATATTTCAATTCAGTAAAGTGTTAGTGAGATTTTACAGAATATGTAAAACAATTGTTTTAGATAAGAGGTTGCAGCTTTTGCTTAAGGTTGGTGTTTAATGACAGTTCATCTGGAATTAGTTTTTAAAAAATGTATTATCTCTGAGGCTTAGACTAAGGAGCAAAAGCTGTGTAGAGGCTGTTCTGGACCAGGCTCTCCATGTTTCACTAAACATTTTTAGAAATGTAATGCTTACTAAGTGACAAGTGGATATCCTAACTTGTTGTAAATTGAGTTCAGCTGTATTCTGAAACATTTAAGTTCTGTACTACGAAGCTGAGATAGGCAGAGGGATTAATTTAAGTGAATTGGTGAAGTCCTCTAATTGTAATGTGGCTGAAGCAAATTTGTGTCTGTTGACATACTTGTTTTCTGTCCTGGCTATCACAGACTGGTTTTGCAATAATAATCTCTATATTCTCAAGGATCTTCTTGTTTTGGTAAGGCAAGATCCCCTGTAAGCAAGGGGTTAATGCTACATTATTGTCAGCTGAGAAGGATATGGATGGAAGTAGGTTTTGCATAAGGAAATCATATATAATTTTTTTTTTTTTTTTACTCTGGTGTCTTCAGAGAGGAGTTGTTTTTGGAGCAAATATGTGTAAGAAATAGAATATGCATGTACTTTTTAAGAAAAGAAGTCAGCAAAAATTGCAATCCAGTTATAACCTTAATTTTAGCACTAAAAATTTGTATGTATGTGCATTTTTTTCTAACTGGAAATTGATCTGTTTATTTTGGATGGATTAGTACATGTGCAAATTTAGCACCTATTATGCTAATGAAAAATATTTATTACAATTTAATGTCTAGTTAATATGAAATTGATGTAACTTTTGCCTAATGAGGTAATTTCTTGGAATCTGTATTGAGTTAAAGCACCTTTTGGAAAAAAGAAGTATATGTGACATGCAGGTTGCATTGAGAAATATATCAGAGTGAAGAAAAACTGGTTTCTATGACAAAATGTTCTAAAAGTGAACTCCTATGGTGAGTGATACAGAATAGAAATGGGTGGGAGATGCTCACTTGGGAAAAATATAGCTTCAAGATGTTGAGATAGTGTACTTACATGTGAAATTGTGAGAAAAAAAAAAGTTCATTTTTGGTGAATTAGCATGTTTTTAATGGGATAAAACATTTTTGCAAATGACTGTAATTTGATGCTGCTCCTCTATAGTTCAGAATTTGTCATCAAATGTTGCTGTAGGAGTACAGATACATTTGAACCTTTCTTGTTTCTTTGCCACTTGGGTTTTATGTGTTGGTAATTACTTTTAAGTTCTTTTTTGCAGCCACCTAGTATTGTTTGACACTGGAGTTATTTCTTCTGGCTTGTTTTTGCATGTCTTTCCCATTGCCCCAGGCATGCCTGATATGATTGATCTTTAGATTTCAGCATAAAGCAAATCTCAAATATGTGTGTTTTTTGATGTTACTTTGTAAATTAATTTATCACCTCTGATGGTCGTATATTCTTTTCCCTGAGAACTCTTTATTTTGCCTTAGTAGATCTTCTGACTGGTGTGAACTTGCCAGTTTGAACTTCAAGTAAAAAATTCTTTAGCTGTGGAACTGTTTGAACAGATATTTCAGTTTCTTTTGTGATTATTTTTCTTTCTCATCTATCTTTGTACTTTCATTGCTTTTGAAGATGCAAATATGAAGGACCTGGTTTGTAATCTTTCTGGAGTATAGCTTCTCCAAATATCCTTGTTTGAATGCCAGTGCAGATACGACACCTAAGGCACTCCACTGTTGCCTAGAGAGATCCATGAAGTGAGAGCATTATTAAGTTAAACCTTGTGCTAGGTGAAACCTGTTCCTCAGTTCGTCATTGTTTGAAATTCTCACTGAAGTGTTCCGTGGTTTTTGATCTTTGCCAGAAATGAATGGCACTCAATTCACCAATGCAGAGATGCTGATTGTAATCTTGTTGATAAACTGTGGTCTGTAAATAATTACTCGGCATCTTGGCTATGTGCTCTGGGGAATGAAAATTTGAGTGGGAGTAGTGTTGTGAACATTTATAGCAGCCACTCTTCAAACTTGCTTTATATTACTATTTTGGAACCTGTAAAGTTTTATAAGGCAGCAAAATATCCTCCATTACAATGTTATATTAAATTCCTTTAACTTTTAGTATTTTAGTTCCTTAAGTCCATATGAATAAAATAGATTGATTTTCCGTGTTCTGTTGCTTTAATCTTCTGAAATAAATCACAAAATAATATTGCTTGCAAGTACTGTATTAAACAACATGAGTTACATGTTGTTAGAGTATTTGCATTTATAGAGTACGAGCAATTAATTTAATTATTTCAAGCTTAAAACTATTGTAACTTAAAGATAACACCTACTTAGCCTCAATCTTCAGAGTAATATGTGAATGCCTGGAGAGATGGAAAGAGGAAGAGGCTATTGCTGAATAGTTCTGGGGGAGCATGACTTAAAACAACTTTCACAGGCTGTGAACTGTGAAAAAAACTTTCAATTACCTTTTATTGCTTTAAAGAGAGTTTAAGGAATAACAGCCTATAAGTTGGTCACAGACACTTGTCAAGGTACTGAGGATGAAAACTAATGAGTGGTATTTGCCAAAAACTGTGACTGAAGCTTTGTGCTTGCTTGACATGACAGAACCATATTAAAGGATAAAATAACCTTGGTTCGTGATTCAATAGCATAATATTTGAGATGTAGTGCAGTTGAGTTTTAATAGCTTGAATGTGCAGACTATTGGAATGTTTAAGACTTAATTTTTAGGAACAATTTAAATTTTTTTAACACAGTGCAAATGATGTAATTTTGACCTCCTCCTTGCCTGATAATTGGGCTCTATAGAAGGTATAAATTACTAATATATTACTGTGAACTGCATGTATCTAGTGCTTTCATGGGGGAAATACTCTTGCTTTTTTCCTCTCATTGTGTGGTTTTGTAGATAGTTGTGAAGAAATTCTGTCATTGAATTTGGGATCTGCAATAAAGACTAATTCAGATTTTCTCTTTTACATACAAACTGTGTTTTAGTAGAGTTTAAACAAACACAAACAAATACTAAGTGCATAATGATTACTAGTTAGAAGCAAATGAAGATCCTATTGGGTTTGTTTACTGCATTCAGTCAGTGGTCTAATTAAATATTTATGACAAAAGGCATTTAAAGGATGCCAGCACTGACCCTATTTTATGCACGTATGAACAAGTGAAATATATCGGAGTTGACACAGACTCTATGGTTACTTACAGTTTGCTAATACAAAGTAAAAATATGTTTTCTCAATGTACAATTAAGATCAGTCTTTAACCCTGAATTAAGAAAACTCTGAATGAAGCTGATATGGAACAGATGTTTAATTGTAGCTGAGTTTTGATTTGCAAATCTTTTTTCAGACTGCTCAGATGTCTAGTCTAGGTTTATTCAAGCACTAAGTGGTCTGTTTAAAGTATGACATCTTTTATTTAGAAAAAGGAAAATAGGGATGATGTTAAATTTGGCACATTCTTAAAATTGTCTAGGTTCAACAGACACCGTTGAAAGTAATGTTTATGTGTGAAGTCATCTCAGTCCCTGGGGATTTTTTGCCTTTCTCTGCAGCATTGAGTACGGCACCTTGCCAAAGGTTCCTTTGGGCCATTCCACCTATGTTCTCTGCTGCTGCTTTTGCACATCCAAAGCACTACTGATGCCCTTGTCTTTCTTTGCCACTCCAAGTTTGTAGCAGGGGTGAGCTCCTGTATTCCCTTGCTTTGGTTTTCGCTAGGGTTCTTGTTTGTACGAGGCAGTCTGGTTTGCTGCAGCATCAGGACCTGGCACTTTTCAGCTCTCCCTGCATGCAATACAAGTGCAGGCCAGGCATGAGAGCACTTCTCATGCATCACTGGCCAAGAAGCACAGCAAAGCAATTTTTTTCAGCCAAAAAAATACGCTTGTCATTGATAAGTATCATACTTTTGGAAACAGCCCAGGCTGTTGCACATCTCCTCTTTTGCATGTGACCAATACCAATCCTTATTCTTCAGGTCTCAGGAAACAGGGACTGCCTGGTTCATATTCCAGCTTCTTCTTTCTGTGGCCTTGCCTTTTCCATACTGCAAGGGATGTTTTGATTTTTAAATAAAACTGAGGAATACATTAGCCTGAGCATGGCTACAGAACTACATTGTGTTAATGCCTGTGAGCATTGACTCTTAAAACAATTCAGGAAAATAAAATGAAATCAAATCCTTTTTCCTCCTCTAAATATGTTTTTGAAAATGTTTTTGGAGTGAAAAAACCCCGGCATTTCAGGCAAATATCAGTCTCATAGTCAGTCAGCTCCTGAGTACTACTCCTGTTCTTGCCTGTAGACATTTGTGGTTAGCCACTTTGGAGATGGACCCTCACTCTGATGGAGTACTGTTGTTCTCAAATGCAACAAAATGTTTTATTACATTTCTCCAAGGGAAATGCCTCAAGGATTTCTAAAAATAAGTATAAGAAGAAAAAAAAATCTTTGGGGAAATAATAGGTATTGCACACTTCAGAAAGTCACTCAGTTTGGGAGCATTCGGCTAAGGTTTTATCTCTGAAGAGATACGTGGAGTTTTGCCACTGTGGAAATCCAGATTAATTGAATAAACACAGAAAACTTTTAAAAACAGTACTGATTTTTGTTGGCTTCTCCCCTCCACCCCTACCCCCCAAATTTCTTCAAATGGTTAAGTTAGTTTGAGATAATCCAAAGCTCTGACGCCCATCAGACGGTGCATGTGTCCTTCCCACACAGAGACATTCAATTCCTAGGCTGGGATTACCCATTCAGTCCTTTCTGCTAGTGCTGGGATAAGAGAAACGTTGAGGTTTTCCTCTGTGTGTGCTGCTAGAGAAAGAAGACAGAAATAAGAACAGGACTGTTTCAGGTGGAAAGGTCCTCCAAAGGTCATAGAATTCAGCTGCTGGATCACCAATCCTTTAAGGGTAAGGAAGCACCTGTGTCACAATGTCCAAATGACCTTTAAACACTGACATGCTTGGGGCATCAGCCACCTCCTAGGAAGCCTAGGTTGGTCACCCTTGAAGTAAATAAATGCTTCCTGATGTCACATCTAAACCTTCCATGGTGGAGCTTTGAACTGTTCCCACATGTCCCATCACTGATCCCAGGGAGAAGAGCTCAGCACCTGCTTTTTCACCTTCCTCAGGAAGCTGTAGGGAGCAGTGAGGCCACCCCTCAGCCTCCTTTTCTCTAACCTAAACAAGCCCAAAATCCTAAACCAGTCCTCTTAGGACATTCCTTCCAGCCCTTTCCCCGGCTTTGTTGTTGCCTTCTGGACATAACCAGGAACTTTCACATCCTTCTTAATTTGTAGGCCTCAGAGCTGCTCACAGTATTCGAGGTGTTTTCATACCAAAGTGAGTGCAGCAGCACAATCACCTCTTTTGTCTGCATGGTTGAACACAGGGTTTGCTGCACCCCAGGATGGCATTTGCCCTCCTGGCTGCCTGGGCTCTCCCTGCTGGCTCACACTGAGCTGCTGCTGACCAGTGCTCCCAGATCCATTTCTTCAGGGCTGGTCTCCAGCCACTCCTCTCCCAGTTTATACTTGTGTCCCAGGTACAGAATGTGCCATTTGCTAAATTTCATGTCACTGACTGCCCAATGCTCTGATCTATCCACATTGCTCTGTAGGGTTTCTCATCTCTTAAGGGAGTCAGTAGCACCTCCAACTTGAGTATCATCAGCAAACTTGCTAATGGTGCATTCAACTCCTGCATCCCTATCATGGATAAATGTATTGAACAGAACTGGGAGCTGTGGATGTTTATATTGCATCAGTAGTTGGCAACTCCTGTGTAGCCAAACAGATCTATGATATCCTAATTCCCAGTTGCATAGAAATTTCCATTGAGTATGTTAGCTCCAATTGCTTTGCTCTGGTTTGCTCTTTTTTTGAGAAGGAGGTAAAGGAGGTAAACCACCTCTGTTTTTATGAGGTGGTTGAATTATGAGGTGGTGTCTTTGGTGTCTAAATACAGGCTTGAAATTGGTACTAGAATAACCTTGGTTACATGTGTTCTTTTTATGTTCTCACTTAAAAGAAAGCATAACTTGGCAGCAATGCAGAATACTGCTGATCTGAGTACTCTAGTGTTTTAAACTGCTGGCTCTGTGAGATACTTTTCAGCCTCTTGATGTAGCTAGGCTGAATGTGCGAGCAAGGATGGACTTACACGTTTACTGATATTTCTGCATTATAATTTGAAACATGAATATTTCCTTGTTTTCAGTACTAGCATTTATTGTGCTGCTAATGTGTGCATATACAGATGTATATGGGTATATATGATAAGAATAGTGATTACAATTTACACATTGGTTGTACCTATCACCTGACATAAAATTAAATACTTTTTGATTTTTAAAACTATATCACTATATATGTATATATTAATAACTCAGAGTATTTCATTTTTACAAGTAGGATCTTATAATGAAAACCATCGGTGGTACTGAGAGGCTTCTTGTGCTTTTGAATCCATTACAGAGCTTTATAAATACTAGTTGCTGATGGTATAATGTCTTTTTATTTTGCTGCTGTCTAGAATGTAGACTCACAAACTTGGGCTTTGTGACATGGTGGTGTTTTTCCTTATGTGAAAGAACCACGAGCTGACAAAAAGGTATTTGAAGATATGGTGGACACTGCTAGTGTATCCAAGTTCTTTGTTGATTATGACTTCCTAATAAGAAACTGTGCAGTATTTTACAGTTATACTTGCAATATATTTCCTGTATAAATTTGCCTGCTTTATGTTTCTGTATGTGAAAGACTTGATATTAACCGTGGGTTTTAGTATATAAACTTTATAAAAAAGCAGCTGAGTCCAGATGTGGGCTTGATATGATAGCATATATTATTTTGCTTTAATACATAGATTTCCTGTACTGAAATTTGTATAACTGAAACTTGCATTTGCAAAGTGCGATCACTGACCTGCACAGTGACTTTGGAAAAAGAGTGGTATCTATTATATGCATCTATGATTCTTTGAACTCTCCTTATATTTTTTCTGTTTTCAATTTTCCACTTTTCTATATTGGTGCTTTTTCTTACTCAGCCAAAAGTGAAGCTATCAAGAAAATTAAGTGGTTACTTCAGATGCCTAGAGGAAGTGGTCATCTTTCTGGAGGAGTAAAATTTTTTTGAAAGTACCAAACAGACTAAAAATTCCCTGCTCCCCATTTCAGAAGCCACTCTGACTTCTACTTTCTTCTGCCTTGCTACTTGGGCTACTAAATGTGGTCATTTTATAATTTTGCTTCTGTGAAAGCTTTCTGATCTTCCTGAGCAGAATGTCTGCTGGACAATGCGATTTTGAGTAGAGCTCTGAATTCTTGGGGAATAAATCAACAATGCCTTCACTCTTTGCTCAGTGCATACCTTCTTTTCTCCCCTCTCCCTCCGCTCGTGGCCTTTAGCGCCCTGTGCCGCAGAGCCGAGCCGCGGGAGTGCCGGAATGGAGCACGTGGAGCGCTCCGCCGCTGTCTGCGGGGACAATGGCCACAGTGTCACCCAGGCCTACACAGGGGCTGCCCATGGCGCGTCTGTGGAATGGCAGTGCTGTGTGGCATCTGCTGAAATCTGTAGCATAAGCAAATGACAGGCCTCTGAAAAGGCCATGCTGTGGCCTCTATGATAAATGCCACAAATAGCAGAGCTGTCGCGAAGGAGTTGGTTCAAACTGGAGGCTGCGTGCCAGTCATGGTCTGATTGGAACTGTGGAAAGAACTTCTCATCTTCCCACCCCTGAGCATGTGGTCTGAGCCATCTGCTCTAAATCTTTGGAGACAAAGATTTTCCTTAAAACCTGGTGCACAGAAGTAGAGCCTGAACCTGCTTTTCATTGCTGGCACTACAGACATATGGAATGTTTACATTCCCAGTTTCAGGTACAAGAATCACAGAGTGATAGAATGGTTTGGGTTGGGAGGTACCTTAAAGATCTTCTAGTTTTTAAACTCCTGCTTAGGCTGAGACATCTTTCACCAGAGCAGGTTGCTCAAGCCCCATCCAACCTGCCCTTGAACAGTTCTAGGGATGGGACATCCACAATTTCACGGAGCAACCTGTTACAGTGCCTCACTGCCCTCAAAGTAAAGGATTTCTTCCTAACATCCAACTTGCACCTACTCTCTTTAAAGCCGTTACCCCTTGTCCTGTTACTGCATGCCCTTCCCTTCTTTCTTAAGTCCCCTTTAGATACTGTAAGGCTACTGGAAAGGTCACAAGAGCAGATAAAACTTCAGGACTGACTCCCATTTGCTTTAGCTCTAGTAATACTCACCAAGTGAGGTTGAAAGTGGCTATTATAAAACGCTTTTTAAAGAGTATGTTAAAGTGATAATCATTCTTCAATTACTATATTTATAAAGCAGCAGACTATGACACTGAAATTAATCCTAAATAAAACCTCCAGTATTTTTTTCCTTCGTTAGTGACTTGCACAAATACTATTTTTAGGAAAAATAAACTTCTTGAAGATTTCTTATTTTTGAGCATCTAATGAATTTGCTGGATACTGAGATTTCAGAAATACACAGAAAGAAAGCAGCCATCTTATTTTCTGCCCCTCAAAGCAAACTGCTGCAGTATAGACAACTGGACATATTGCATATGTTCAGCTTCTGCTTGCATGCTACTTCTGCTGGTCTGAGCATCAGCTCTTAGTGGACTGCTTTTTCTTTTTGTCTTTTGAAGATAACACACTTTATTTTTCAGTGTATTCTGTCATACGATTCATAAGTCATTTAGAGATATACCAACATGATAAAAATGATAAAAATGAGTTGTAGAAACTATATTAATTTTTAGAAGATAATATAGAAAAAGTTGGCTCAAATAAAAAAGTGTTCTGTTATTTTAAAAATAAAGATCTAGAAAAACCAAGTGATGCTTAATAATGCAAAATATTTAAATCCTTCAGGGACTGAATTTTCCTTGTGTACCTATGTTGTTGTTGTTTTGGGGTGTTTTGATGTATTAAAATAATTGATATTTCTCAATTTTTTTGTAAAGGATATGTATAATTTTGAAATATGGTGAACAGTGTTTGTAAGAAAGCTTATAGTTTTATAATCTGCTTTATGTATATTTTAAATATTCCTGAATAATATAATTAAATAACAGTACCTATAATTAAGGACCTTATTGATTTACTTACATTAATTTTCTCTTTTTTCTTATTTTTCCTTATTTTGTCCTTCTTTTCTTACCTTCCCACTCCTCAGAAAAGAGCAAAAGGGCAAGTGCTGTTTGATAAAGTATGTGAACACCTCAATTTACTGGAAAAGGACTATTTTGGGCTGCTGTTTTATGAGAATTCAGAACAGAAGGTAAGCCAATATGAAGGTTTTGTTTGTTTTTTATCATTGCCACTCACTTCAATAGTTCAGTGAGGTATATACTATTAAATGTTTACCATTTCAAACACCTGAGTAAATTTTGCTGCCTTTTCTCATAGATATGTAAGAATGCTTTGTTCATGAACATGAAAGGAATCTAGCCCTTAAGTCTGCAATGACTAGTCCTTTGAGTTCCTTTATTAATTTTAAGTATTAAGAAAATTTCTGGCATTTGTCAAGAGACTGAAGCTGGTACATCACTGGTATTAGATGCTAATTTTACAAATGAATGGTGTTTGAGATGACTGCATTTGAAAGGATTTCTTATTTGGTAACCTCAATCTTCTTTTACACTTGCCTTTTTTGTTGGATGGTTGAACTGATCTAGATTGCTCAGCTGAGGAAAATTTTAAATCAGTCAGTGGCAAGTGCTGCATTAATTACCAAAACCCAGTTTATCTTTCTAACATCTCAACATTTACAGTTATGGGCTGGGCTGCCTATTGCTTCCTTCATGAACTAAAGATATATGTGGTCATCTTTTTCTTAATAAAAAACCTTCCAGATGAATAATTAAAATTGAAGCAGGAAATATGTTTTTTTTTTAATGTGTATTTGTAGTAGAAGCATCATTACATCATACTGCATCTACAAGTTTTTGCTTTTTTCTGCCATCTTCCTCTTAACACTATTTTTTTTTAAATTAAGTGTAGCTTCATGGTGTGAATAAATCTGAATTTCTGACAATTTCCATTCTGATAAAGCTGTTTTCTAGAGTTATTTACTTTGCTGCAAAGCTTTCTTTGCAGTATTGAGCAAAATACTCAATTCCACTATATTAAAAATCTCCACATATAAAATGACCTTGTTATATTAGATTTTTAATTTTTGTTCTTGATTTGTAAACCGTTTCCAGCCATGAGAACTTCTTAGGTGTAATGATGAAGAACATCTCTCTTGATCTTCTAATATCATAATCTTAATATTATCTGTTATTTTTGCTTGTTGCTTTATTTGTGCTTCTCACTATTGAAAAACTGTACTGTACATGCACAACAAAATAACATAAAACAGCAGTCTGATCTCTGGCAAGAGACAATAGGTATAATACCAGACCTGGGATCCTTGTACTAGAAAATAGCTCACCTGAGTACATCCCAGGAGGTAAAATAGAGAACCTCAAGTTTTTCAAATGGTGGGTGTAGGGTTATGTCTTTTATGTCTTTTTTTTTTTTTTTCCTTCCTCCAGTTTTTCCCTTCCAGTTAGACTTTCTTGATATTCTTCAGTCATTTGAATAGAGAAACAGAGGTCCACCCTTTAAAAAGACCCCATTTGTTTTTTCATATGTCTTTTTCCATGGAGATGCTAAAAACTTGACCAGGTGAACCTGGGCAACCTGATCTAATTCAAAACTGGCTCTTGAATCACATGTGGACGGGTTATGTCCAGAGGTCTCTTTCAGTGTGAATGAGTCCTTGAATTCCTTATCCATTGACTGTGAGGGTGGTACTCTAGCAACACTCATAAGTATTTACCTAAATTAAGAGGTATTTACATAAATTAAGTAATTTTAAGAGAAATATCTGGTAATGAGGTTCTTATTCAAATGAAGAATAGATCACTTCTCACCTGAGTTATGGACAGCAGCAGGCTTTCATTTAAAAACTTCTGGAGAGATCTGGTCCTTTTCTTATGGAGACTAAACCTCCAGAGTTGCTGGATTTTATCTTCTTCATGCAAACATTCCTAATGTTATTTGGGGAAAATTATAAAAAACTTCTTTCCTGGAAAATTTGTGTTTCACATCTCCTGCTTTCTCAGACCTTCTGCTGGGTTTAGGGCCCTCTTTTTTGTTCACCTCTGTATTAAGTTTCAGTTACTTTTTAATTTTGGTACCAGTTCTTTCTGAAGCTTTTTTTTTTTTCCTGTTATGACTGTTGACTTTTTAGATTAAATTGCCACAAATCCCTGACCTCCAGGCCAGTCAGTACTAAATGCTGAATGATGTGTTTTTTCCCATTCTTGTGCACTCATCACAGCCACCCATTTATGAGCCAGCTGTTGAACCCATCGGCAGCTGTGGCATGTGGCAACTGAATGCCAGGCACTTTTGAATCAGAGCTGCTCCCCAGTGCACCCTTGGGGTACCATTGGAGGAGGAGTCCCATTAACTCTTCTCCATGGGTGTTCTGTGCAGCTGGGAGAGAGGTTACGTCTTCCAATCAGACTGATTCTTGTTAGCTTTAATATACATTTTAAAACTATTCAGGCCAAATTAGTAATTAATGATTTCTTTCATTTTTTGCAAATGTTAAAGTTATTAGCCCGAAGTTTAGAGATTTCATTGCATTGCACCCTCAGAAGTTCATGAATGCTCCATTCACACTGTAATTGGTCCGCAGAAGTGTTAGAAAGCTTCTGCTCTTACGTTTTGGGCGCCAGCTGGAAATGCTTCTTTTCTGGATTTATACAAAATACTTTTGTACTGGTAGAGAACATTTTGTTCTTTGACAATACATTACTGTGTCTCATCTATAACCTTACCATTCACAAATTAAACAAATAGATTTTTGCCTACTGGAGCAAAGTAGCGTGTATACACTTTGTCTTTTGTTTTGAAAGACAGACCTGTCTCTTCTGCATTAAGAGCTCTAATTTAGAGTACGTTCTTTTGTGGTGTTTGTTGTTATCCATGACAAAAGGCACAGATGCAAAAAACCCCCCACCCCTCTAATTATGCCTATAAATGGAATATAAACATCTGATTTTATTTGACAGAGCAGTAATGAAAATTGGTGGCTAAGTCTGCTTCCAATAAGTTTATTTCAGTCTTGGAAAAATCAGAAAATGAACTGTATAACTTGTGCAAAGAAGGGATTATTTTTATCATCTTGCTGCATAGTCTGTATTGCATGCTCTTTTCTTCCACTTTGTAGTGATAAAAGATGAAGCAATGAAAGTATTATGCACTCAGAAATCCAATTTTTCTATTGTAGTAATTCCATGCTATATTCTCTCTTTATTTACTTGATACTATGTCTAAAATGTAAGGGTTTAAGATACAGTTGCAGTTGCGAGAATGTGGGTAATTTCAGAATGGAATTCTTGCCGAAACTGAAAACCTAAATTGATAACTGTAGCTGAAGTGAGTCTCAGTTAAAATTATTTAAAGACTTATGTTGCCATCCAAGGCCTTTCCATGTTTTTTTCTGACTTAAGCATTATATATGGTGTTCAGGATTTTGGAGAAGTGCTTTCTAAACTCTTCCTTTGTAAAAACGTTATGGACTTTGCCTTCTCGGGAAAAGTTATCATAGGTATGGAAAGTAGAGATCACAGGTAAAGCAAGAAATGTGAAATTATTTTATTTTTTTTTAAACATTACAATTGTAATAAATTTTAAAAAGGGGGTTTTGCTTTTAACTTGTAAATGGTATTCATCTAATATATACATGGTGCACTTGTGATGAAGTCTGCTTGGACCAAGCTCATTTACAAACAGGTAACTTGGTGTGTTGGTCCAGATTCATAGGAGATGCGTTCTGTCAGCAGGGGCGATCTGTGTTAAAGATTTGCTCTACTGCAGAAATGTAGTTCCACGTTCTCCTAATTCACACAGACATGTGAAACTAGACTAGCATTTTTGTCTTCTTGAAAGAAGATGGGCTTAAGGTGCAAAAGCCCCTAAATAGAGACTGAGGGATATGGTATTGGGACACAATATTGTATCTGGAATTTGTTTGCTACCGTAGACTGGAAAAGGTGGGTCACGTTACACCTAACATTTTCTGCTTTGCTAAGTTAGGTGAGAAACATTGGTAGAAATAAGCCTTTGGCACTATTTGTGCTTGCACTGGGGTATTCCCTCAGACTTTAAAACTGCAAGAACCTGCAGTGGCCTGTAAAAAAGCAGATCTTTTCCTTGGCCTCACAAAGCAGTATCTAACTCTTCCCTGCATTTCACGTCTGTCTTTGAAATTTTGCAAGACCTGCTGTCAGGCTGGCTTTATGCATGCTTCTTCCATTAATGTATTTGTGTGGGTGTATGTGTGTATGTTTGCCATGGGAAGTAAAGGTTCAAAGTCAATGAAGGAAAGTCTCAGTAACTGTAGGTAAAAGATTTATGTTTCTAGTCTCTCAACCTGCTTTTAACATGTATGGGTAAAACTAGTAAACAGGATGGTCTGAGTTACTATTGAATATATGTTACAACTTCCTTAGTCTCACTTCCAAAAGTTAAATTTTTGGATGATCTGTCACAAAACAGTCTCCTTTGCACATATCAGTAGTGACTGAAATACTAAAAGCTAATTAATAGATTGCACAGATTATATAAAAATATGTTTTGTATTGAGTATTTTAAATGCTGGCTGTGGTTTGCTTGCCCTTCTTTTTTTTTCAGAACTGGCTAGATTCTTCAAAGGAAATTAAGAGACAAATTCGAAGTAAGTACTTCTGTATTCAGATGTTATGCTCCTTTTTTTCTCCTCCTAGAAATATTCTTTATAAATTTAGTAGCTTGGATGTTGATTGCTTACAGCTTTAAAGTAATTGCTATGTGACAGTGATGTATTAACCTTAAAACAGGAAGCAAATCTTCTCCTGTCCCAGTAGGGAAGAGAGAGTCACTCAGCATTGTGCTGTAGAAGTTAATGGTTGTTCTATATTATATGTTATTATTATATCGCTATATTATGATGATTAATAATTATATTAGATTAGAAACTAATCAAATATATTATTGCCCCACAATTTTCCCTTGTTGTGTAAGTAATAGTTGATATTTTTGCATCCTGAAACAGTAGATGTTTTTCAACTTTGTGCTGATAGTTGGTTATTGGATGGAGAATGTGATCATGCAAAGATGGTCATGATTGTTGCAACAGGACTTCCTTACTTCAAAGGCTCATCAGAACACTATGAACCTACAAAAAGGGAATGAATATGTTTTACAGAAAATGTATATTCTTCAATACTGATCAGGCCACCATTGACTTTATCAAAAAAGTCCATCATTTTCAGAATGGAGATGGAATAGAGACTGTAATCTTGAAATGTCTCACTACAGTGCTTTTTCAGACTGAATCTGCTTGAAATGCCTTTCTGCTTCCTATACTCAGTACATGATGAGTAATTTATTTTGCTCTCCTTAAAGCTTTGACAAAGCTCTTCACTAGCTGGATAGCTTTTGTAGTAAATAAGGAGTGTATGGAGAGTAAATCTATGTGATATTCTGCCTGAGTCTACACACCAAAAAATAAGTGGCCACTAAAACATGTCAGACAGTCCTTGCCCGTACTGAACTTACTGTCATTGCTTTAGTCATTTGTGGCCAAACCAGGGTTTTTGTTGTTGTTGTTTTGTTTTTAACAGAAGCCCTTTGGTAGTACCTGATAGGAAAGTGGGGAGAAGGGGGTGATGATAATATTTATAAGCCTAGACTTACAACACAATGAAAATTTAAGCTAAGAAACTGACTGTACTTGTAATTATGAACAGCAGTGTGTTATTTATAATGACAAACAGATGGTTTCTTTGCTGCTGTTAACTCCATTGTTTTAAGGCAATATTATTTTTTTCCAGAAGTCATAGTGATGTTAATTCCTTTTTCTTCACATCTTTGCCCATTGATGAAATCCTTTATATTTTCAGTATAGAAATGAAAGTTACAGAAGCATCCTTGGAAGCTGGTTTTTTTGATCCATAATGCTCTTGTGTAAGCAAACTAGACCTATTAAAACAGTGGATACACTAATACTCAAGTAGCAGCCATAGTTTTAATTAAGGAAAAGTTACTGGTATTGGAACTTCTGCAGGTCTTCAGTCAAAATCTATTAGTTGTCCAAATATGCAGGCTAAAGGCTGTTTGGTTTGGTTTTAATAAGTGACAGAAGATGGAGGATGTTCATACAAATCTTGATATATTTTCATCTTCTGTAGCAATTTGAATGCTATCTAGCCTAGAAGTTAGTGTCACAAATTTGAAATGGAAGAACTGACCTCAAAATTTTTTGGATGCACTAGACAAAATTCTTTTTAATACTGTACCATATGCACTACAAAAAATATGTTGAGGGGGTTTGATTTTCCATACAGCATGAAGACCTATATTTTATACTGGAGAGCAAGTCCAGTTATTGAATGAGGAAACATGATAGGATTTTTTTTCCCCTCTGGTCTCTAGTATTTTAGAGTTGATAGGCATATTAAAACAAACAGCAAAGTAGCATGATTGTAAGGATTTTAAAATGACACTTGCCTACACCAATATGCAAGTAAATAGCAGACTGTTAGTTGTGTTCCTTATCATTAGTCTATTGAAGTTTCCAGGTACTGGAATCTTACTGCAGGCACATTTAATCCTCCAGCTACATAAGTATCAAGTAGTGAGACTTCTTTCTTTTCAGGCTTAATTCTAAATATATTTGTCTTTTATCAAGAATGGAAATCCTGTGTACAAAAATACTCATTAGATTTAAGATACTTGTAAAACCTATTCGTCCATTTGAAAGCTGGAAATTACAAAACTCTTGAACCTGAGATTAACTCAGTTGAATAGAGCCTGTGCTAAAAAACAAGCCAAGGTTGTGGGTTCCATCCCCTCTATGGGCCATTCACTTAAGAGCTGGACTTGTTGATCTTTGTGGGTCCTTTCCAGCTCTGAATTTCTTTTTCTCTTGTGTGGCACAAACTGAAACACTAGCATGCTAGATAAGTGTATTTGGACAAATATATTGATCTGAACACACAAAGGTGATACTTTCAGAAATGTAGTTCAACACATTAGTTTTCTACTTCATATTTACAACAATCTGTCTCAAATGTGAGCAACATCAGTACTCTGCACATTGGGCATGTATATACCACCTGTGACTGGGAAAGAATAAATAAGAATCCTGTAGTCTCTCCCAAGTCATGTTCTGCGGGCTGTCTCTTGCTGTGCCACAGTCCTCATGCCCTCTGTGCCATCTCTTATTTGTACAGGTTGGCCTTTGGCTGTGCAATTATGTTGTATCTCAGCAATTACTGATGTTACTTCAGCTAATGAACATGATCCACAAATTACTGTCTCTGTTCTCAGGGCTACAAAGGTGACAAAAATCTTGTTTGCTTTCAGCCAGCCTGATCTCTTCAGGAAAATGAATTCTTGACTTTTTTTAACTCATGTACTTGACTATCCACTGGCATGTGTTAAAACCTCTAATTACTTCTTTCAGGGACAGGTAGGTAATTACATTTCTGTCACTATCTTTTTGAAAATTGGTACATCTCAAGTGGATTCAGGCTTTTGCAAAACTGAGAATCACAGCTAGAATATTGTGATGGTACAGGCAATAACAACTGACCTTGAAATAGTCAAATCTCAGACTACACAGAGGGTGTGTTGGGGCACCCTTATACAAAACTCAATTTGAGAATTTATCTGTTTAAATCAAAGCTAATATTATGTCAATTAAATCTTTTTCTAGCCTGCAGCATGATTAGTATTTTTACTGCAAAAAATACTTTCATGTCACATATTCTGTGTTCTTTATCTTGTAAGAAACAGAGAGAATTCAGATGTTCTGAGAATAGAATAGGCTGGGGTACTAAAAGAAGTTTTAATTAATCAGGAAAGCTTGCATTTTAAGTGCACAGCTCTGGCTGTCTGATTTTAATGCTAACAAATATATGGGTATGCTCAGGCATCAAAATATGCAAGTTCTTTTTGCAGGTTCACTTTATTTTATATCCATCTATTTTATATATATTTAGCTATGTATCTGTAAGAGTTACAGCTAATTTTGATCTTAGCTGATTACACTAGAGGGTAGTCACAAGGGTTTTCTTGCAAAAGCTGACGTAAAAGAGATCATGGGAAAAAGCCTTTACTGGAAAAAATACCCTGATTTTCCCCATTTTAAATGGGATGAATCATGTTAGTTGTATGCTGCTAGCTGGTTGGTTATATTGCATTCCTTTTCTTTAGCAATGTGCCTAAAGTTGCCGCAGAAGCATTTTTGGTGTAGCAAACTGGCTAGAAAAATTTTTGACATTTCTGTAGCCCATACTCCTGAACATCAAAACAGAGAGCCTTATCAGAAACAGAAGGCTAAATACAGTTTTAAATCAGCTTTGGCGTTGTTTTCTTTTGTCTTGGCTTCCAACTCTTTAAATAGCAATAATGTGCATTATTATGTGAGGACAACTATGGTTATATGCCTTGTTTGTGCAGCTATAGAAAGTATGCTTTAGTGAAAAGTAGACTGTGCACATTGTAGTAAACTTGCTAGTCTATATTTAGGGGATAAATTTGCTTTCAGTAATCAGGTAAAATACATGGTCATCAGCTGTCCAGAAAATATTTATTATGAAATCAACTTTAATATTTTTCAATAAATTAGCAATTTAAGCAGTGTGAATAGAGACATGAATTTTTCACAAAGACTACATACTCAGAGGATTTATGCACTTTTTATAGAGAATATAGATTTTTCAAGTGTTTTTTTTTTTTCTTCAAACCACACCTAAATCTCCTGGCTGCTTTCTGAAAGTTATCTCTAGAAATGCTGATGAGAAAGAGCAACAAGAATTCATATATGACTAGTTTAATTGCAATTTTAGACCAGGGAAAACTTGAAGACTGATCTAGTACTGGTGTGGAAGGACACGTCCTTCATCCATTTCGCCACAGCTCTGTTAATGTGGCAGCTCTCCTTGAATGCTTTTTGTGTAGATATTTTGGCCCTATTGCTCATTGTCATCACCTTGGTTTACCCAGCATCAGCATCTTTTCATTAAATTATGCTGGTTCCTTGGAGATGATGGAAGTAGGTTAATTTATTCTATCTTTGATTGTTTTGTTATGCTGTATGTATTCATTACTGTTAGACTTGTTTTTTCCACTGTGTTTTTGTCTTAATTTTGTTTTGCACTCCATTGCAGTAGATGATGCAGTGATAAATGAGGCCTCATTCAAGGGTCCGGCCTTATTTTATACAAAATTGTGCAAAAACTTAACTGGAAATGTTAAGATATGCTAAAACCCTGAGCTCTCAAAAAGAAACTGTGGCTTAGCTGCAGCTCTAGAATGAGGTTCACACTTCAACAAAAATTGAAGTGCTTCAGTAAATAGCCATGTCTGAAAAAACAAAATAATTTTTTCAATGTTGGAAGACATTAGAAATTCTGACATAGCTCTTTTAGCAAATATGGAATTTCAGAACAGTTTGGGGTTTTTTTTAAGAAATAAATAACATCAGCACTTTTTTCTAGCATTGTGTTGGAAGTGGCATTTCAGTCTTTTTTTGTTGCTGTAGAGAGACACGTTTTTCAAAGCACAATTTATCTGTGTAACACAGATTTCTAAAATAATTTACTGTCCAAAATTCTAACATTCTGAAAATGTATTTTAATTATTGATATGTGACTTAGCTTTCAAATCTTAAAAATTCGTTTAAAAACACAGCTATGACTAAAGGCAACATTTTATGCTTTTTCAAATTAGTAATCTAGTTTTAAGCATGCTTTTGCTTTAAAAAAGCATCTGTTATTAACAATTCTAACACAAGAATTTAGATGTCACTGCTATTGTAGTTGTTTAACTTGGTGTTTATCAGAAAAGTATTTTAAGTAGGAATGACTACTATTTTGTCTTCCATGCATTCTCAATGGATAATTTATTATCTTTCTGTTATATACAACAACATAGAGCTCATTTTGGTATCTCATGCTCACACTTACTGTACAGTCTCTCAAATTAAGTTTAGACAGGAGGAGACTGTTAGCCTTGAAGGAGTTTGAAATAAACAGAAATTCAATGCAAATGCCTTTAAACACACAATATCTTAAAAGTGTTAATATATTATGATCGTTTTCAAATTAAAAATGTCTTCTGATACTTGTGTAACTTACAGATTTTTATTTTAAAATATTTCTTAACATGCTAATCTTTTATTATATCTGTAGGTCTCTACCTGCTAGTGAAAATAATCTCTGCTTCTTAACAATGTACAGTAAAAAACAGAAAAAAACTTCCTTCCAGATTCAGTGATTAAGATTTATTCTCCTTTCCAACATTTTTCAGTAGTTTTTTCTTTGCTTACTTGGATTTATTTGAGATTAACAATCAGATATTTCTCGTGTTTAGGTTTACCTTGGATATTCACATTTAATGTGAAGTTTTATCCTCCCGATCCATCACAGTTGACTGAAGACATCACTAGGTATGCACAGGTCCTAATTTTAAACTTTAAATTACTGTTAGTCTAATTTGCAAGCCACATATAATTTCTTCTTCAGTTTCTGGGTACTGTACACTGTAGATATTCTCAAATACATCAACTGCTTTTTGGAACAAGGTTGAAAAGGTAAAACAAAAACTTCTAGAAGAAATCTGAACAAGAAGAATTTAATGATAAAAGTGGGGATTTAGGCAGCATGAAGGTGTGAGTGATAGTATGAAAAAGAAGCTGGTGGTTTATTGTCAGGCTGCTGCTTTGTTATGAAACAAATGAGGGCACAGGGTCTTGAGCAAAGCTCAAGGGATCCAAGATACTTAAGTAATTATCTGGACTAGATTGATGAAAATGTGGGTTTATACATATGCTCTAAATAAAGCCATGAAACATAATAAAATCTGAAAATAACTATCTTCCAAATTTCTTAGATAGAAAATACTTGCAATGCAGTGGATACTAAGCACCTAAAAACAGCCCTGCAAGGCTGATGACTGGGGATAGAGTGCAGGGAACTGATTCATTTTTCTCACAAGTTCCAGGAAAACTAAATACTTTGGTTTGGAGTTAGCTGAGGCAGGATGTATGTTACTACTACATGTTACATTGGATCAGTCTTCTGCACAAAACAGGATAGCTGTGCAAGTGTGCAGGTAATATATTGCTGCAGATAGTGATTTGTAGCATCATAGAAGTTATTTAGTGCAGAGTATATTTACAAGAAGTCATGTGTGTTTTCTTTGAAAATTTTCCATTATTTGGTTGGTTTTTCAATTGTATGTTCAACTCATAACCATTCTTTAGTTATATTTTCAATCTAAGTTTCACTACTAAGCCTTTTTTTTTTTTTGCTTCCATTTAAAAAAAAAATCTGCTAAGGTAGGATGGCTGCTGATGTTTAACTTGTTAAATTTGGTTGAAGGCTGTATATAGTACCTGAAAGATTGAATTCTAATACATGCATGGTTAAAGAACGGTAATTATGGTTTCAGTACTAAACTGGATTTCTTTTGTATGTGACATGACCTGATTAGCTTGTGAACTTCAAAGGATAAAGAAGTTATTAGTTACAAAGCCAAAGAAATACATAGCTTATATTTTTAAACCATAGATACCTACAGGCTACAATGTGAACTAAAGGAGTTCCTAAGTCAGCTTTTGTTTAAAACTAGCTTTTTATTCATTTATATTCGAAAACAGAATTTTTCCTGCTTTTCACATTTTTTATGAAAGTAATACTGACTCTTAAAAATCAAGTGAAGTTTACCGTGTGGTAATAAGTCTTAAATAATATAAGGTCATTATTAATGCACTCGCTTACTTCAAAACGCACTTACCCGATTACATGCATCTTGATTAATTCTGCCATATTTCTCATTATCTGTCATAGGTAACCCTTTCTTTGTTCTTCTTTTATTTCTCCTTGGTTGTTTTTTTCTCCTTTGTCTTGCAGGTATTTCTTGTGCCTACAGCTTCGTCAGGATATTGCATCTGGCCGCCTGCCGTGTTCTTTTGTGACTCACGCCCTCCTTGGTTCATATACCCTGCAGGCTGAGCTGGGTGATCATGACCCAGAAGAGCACCGCAGTGATTATATCAGTGAATTCCAGTTTGCACCCAATCAGACACAAGAAATGGAAGAGAAAGTGGCTGAGCTACACAAGACACACAGGTATGTCAGATACAGTGGGATTAAAAGAAGTCATTATGCTTTGTCACATTTATGTCAGTTCTCCTAAGAGTACATGTAAAACTGCTGAGGTAAACTTATTGTCACTTCAAAAATCATTTGTTATGTAACTAAAAGCTCTTACTTTGGTGTGTTTAGAAAGCTGAGTTTGAAAATAGTAGTTGCACTAAGGTCTTGGTAATGGACTTATGGAAAAAAGTATTTTTTGTATTAATTAGTTTAAGCAACATAATGATAGCTTGAAAGAGTGAAGGTGGAAATCTGTACTCAAGTAAAATAATATGCTCTAAAAGAACACTTGGTACATTATAAACTGCGATTTTGTGTCAGTCTGAATTCCAGGATTCCTCTCAGTTTTGACTGTCGGTTTATTACCAATAAACTCAAGGCTTATTCAATGGTTTTAGGGGCTTGACTCCAGCACAGGCGGATTCCCAGTTCCTAGAAAATGCTAAGAGACTCTCCATGTATGGAGTGGATTTACATCATGCCAAGGTATTGGAGATTGGGTTGGTTTGGTTTTGTTTTAGGATAGACGTGCTAAGTATGAAAGAAGATATTGTATATATAGATTTTTTTTTAAAGTCATATGCTTAATTTTTGACTGTAAGCATTTATCTCTTTGTTACAATACAGTAATTTCACAACTATAAGCCGCACCCTTTTGACTAAAATTTTGGTCCAAACCTGGAAGTGTGCCTTATAGTCCCATGCGCCTTATATAATGTATAAAGTTGCAAAATTTGCCAACCTGGAAGTGTGAGCTGTGAGCCGAGCTGTGAGGGGGGGTGGCACCACGGGAGCACCGAGCCGCAAGGTGGGGTGGGAGTGGGCGGCCGTGGCCAGCAGGAGCCGTGTGGGATGGGCAGGACCAGACAGCCCCCGGCCAGCAGGAGCCAATAAAGTAAAGCCATATAATGTTTAAAGAACATTGTAATTGTTTTCATAGCACCATGAGAGTTAAAAATATGGGGGAGGTCCTGGGGGAGGATTTTAGTGCTTTTTCTACTTCCCAGGGTTAGTCAAATCAAATTTTCATTTCAAGTGGGATTTTTTTTTTTCAGTTAAAACCCCAAAAGACAAACTAGTAACCTCCTCCGATTCCCTCCCATAAATCCAGAATCTCAAATTATTAGGAAATTTGAGGTATTGTAAGCATATCGGTCTTGCATTTAAAAAAGAAAACCAAGGCATTTGAGTACTGGAGAAACATTGTTAAATTTTGTTTTGTTAGTTCTACCAGTGAAGCAACTCTGTAATGATAGTGTTGCCATTTGATGTAGTTGATCTGCTGTTGGGGAGGACATGAGATTCTGCTGTATTGTGTAGTGTATCAGTAAGTGATTAGTTTTGTAGCCTGTAAAACTTGCATCAAATGCTGTCAGTGAGAGAGAAACCCATCCATTACCTCCTCTATCTTTGCTGGAATAGTACATGACTGTAAAAGATCAGCTTGATCACCAGCTTGTCCAGACTTTCACTCACTGCTTTAAGTGGGACAGGCCTGGTTTTCATTTTTCTTCTTTCAATATTTGTTGAAATTATTGCTAGCACATACACTGGCTGTACCTTTCATGCTTTTAAGTTGTTAACTTAGTCCCTATTACCAGAATATTCAAGAATTTCCCAGAACTGTGGCATATGAATGCCAAAGCCATTACTTAGAGTCCAAAGTGTTTCCTATAAAATGAATATACTTGGCTATTTCTGATTTAAGAATCTCATTGTAAGAGTCAGGTTTGAATATGAGACATGTCCCAGTCACAATATTCCCTCAAGGTATGTCAGCAATAATTACTTGTTTGGAATGTTACTGAAGTGATTTTTATGAAATTGTCTCATGCTTGGTAGGATTCTGAAGGTGTGGATATCATGCTGGGTGTATGTGCTAATGGTCTGCTGATTTACAAAGACAGACTCCGGATCAACCGCTTCGCTTGGCCAAAAATTCTGAAGATTTCCTACAAGCGAAGTAATTTCTACATCAAAGTCAGGCCAGCAGAAGTAAGTAGCACCTTGCAGTCTTTCCTTTGTGAGATTGTTTCTGTCCAGCAATAAGAAAACATCCTCATTTTGTCCACAGTTGTCCTCCTAAGTTTATTATATATTCAAGCAGTACTTATGAACTTTTTCCTCTTCAGATTCTAATGATTGTGTGAAACACTTGTCTTGATTAGTAAAGGCAAACCAAGAAGAAAATCTATTTTCTTTTAATAGAAGCTTTTTTTCCTTTTTTTTTTAATGCAAAAAGCTAGTTATATTGGCCGTATTTTAACTGTGCAAATCTGCAGTCCCAGGAGAGAGCCAGCTGGTCTTCCTCTTCGGGTATAATTGTTCACTAAGTGTCAACACATTGAGTTTGTGGCTGTAACCAAAGGCTTGAGTTGTCCTGAAGAATGTTATAACTTCATTAGCTTCTGTGGAAGTAGTGGATTCAACTTTCTCTTCAGTTACTGCTAGAAGTTTCTGAGAGTTACTGAAGGGGGTGTGTGCATGTTTACATTTTGAACCCTTTGTAACAGGAAATTTAACAAAACCCCAAAAATGTCAAATGCTGTAATGCTTTTTTAGATTATAGTGTAAACTGTTTGAGGTGGCTTTTACTGTGTGAATAAATAAAAGAGACATCTAAACATGAATTCTGCAATACTAACATTGTAAGTATGTACATTTTCTAATGTAAATGTATTGTTCTTTCATTTACTGATGCTGTGCATAGATGAAGTATTTTTGCTAAGAAAGTGTTATATAGTGATGGATTTCAGACCCTTATTAAATCCAAAGTGCAAAGCAGTACAATTGCTTCATGTAATTTTTCCATCATGACATAGCCCACCACATATAATTCTTTTAAAAGGCTGAAAATTCTGATATTTTTTTAAATTTTTGAAAAAATTGTATGAAGTCTTACGGCAGGAGTATTACAGTTTGATACAGTAATAGAACTATCTGAACTCTACCTATTAATTAATAGCCAGCTTAAGAAATGGGTTAATTTATTTGTGGATTCTTTCCAGCTGGAGCAGTTTGAGAGCACTATTGGGTTCAAACTGCCAAACCATCGGGCTGCTAAAAGGTTATGGAAGGTTTGTGTGGAGCACCATACATTCTTCAGGTAAATGATAATTCTCTCCTTCCTCCACTTTGCAAGATATTACCTGCTCATATTTTTCTTTTAAAGGATAGGAGGAAAGTATCACCCTTCTTTGACCCTTGGAGTATCACCTCTTAGACAGAAGATACCCTGACAATAATTGACCCCAAATTACCAATTCCTAAAATCTCAAGTACAATTAAGTGCTTTATCAAAACTTTCAGAGTAGTAAGAGGATGGAACTAAACAAGTGGTCACAGAGCGCTGGAGGTATACAATAATTGTCTGGCCTCCATCCTGTGCCATGTGCTCTGGAATGTTTGAGCAGGGAGGTTGGACCAGATGACCCACTGTGCTCCCGTCCAACCTGACACATTCTGTGGTTTGTGGTAAGATTTCCTCAGAGACCGACTTTTGAGAATGACCATCTAGAAAGCCCTTATGTATCATCACAAGAAGCTCTTAAGGCTTGACTGTAATCTTCATTCAATTAATTTGAACAGTCTGCTGATGTAAATGCTTCTAGCTTATTTATGAACTAGGATGAGCTCACAATCATTCTTCAAAGAACAGAGAGTCATTTTAAACAGACTATTTGTTTGTGTAATAATCCATAACATCCTCAGTATTTTTTTTTCCAGCAACTGAGGAACACAGAATTCTGAATTGGTCATTGAAACTATGATCTATTTGTAAATGAGCACCTTAACAAGAGCCACAGAGCTGTTCCTCTACTTCCTCCGCTGTAAAAGATTTTGATCTAGTTTGATTTTTGTAGGAACACACATTCCATGAGAGTGTGCATGGGCCCTCTGCAGCCTAGGAGTCACAGATTTAGGTTGATTCTCCTATGAATTGGATAGGCATTGAATCTGACTTTTTTCTTCAAAGCACAGTACCTAAGGAATGTAAATGGTAAGCCTTCTCCTTCAGTAGCCTGTTTACTTTAAAAAAAAAAACAGTTGTGTTTTAAAGTAGATGAAGTCCTGTTGCTGAATATACTTGCTAGACAGAACTTCAGAGAACTTGGGGACCAGAAGGCCTAAGCAGCCTGGAACTGTCTCATTGGATGGTTTTCAGTATTCAGATTTTCATTGACCGTAGCATGTTCTTGAATGCAAAGGTAGAACTTATGCTGAGATTGCCAAATCTCAGTGTAAATCAGTCTCCAAATGCTTAATTTCATAGCACTTCTTTTTAAAATCCTGATCAGAGATTTTTTTTTTCATGTTGATAGAGTTCATTTATTAAATAGTCCAGCATTCTATTCTTTTTCAAAAATTTGAAGTCTGCTTTGGCTGGTGATATCTTTTACCACAAATAGCATGCATGCCGTTCTGTCCACAGTGAAAAGTTTATTAATACTCTTTAAATAACTCATGAAGTGATTTGCTTTGTTGATAAGATGTATTTCCTAGTATTATGGTAATAACACAGACCTGAATTAGGAAAAAGCAAATCTTATGCAAGTCAAAAATCCTAAACTGACAACTACCATTTGCAAGTCTGAAAGCTTTTGGGAGCATTAATAGGTATGAAATAATCTTACTACAGAAATTCTGACATAATAAAAATAATTGGATTTTATTCCAATCAGAAGTGGCTTTTCCTAACCAGGAAGGACATTATAACAAGAATTATGTAACAAATACTTGAACTGTTCTGTAAATCCATATACTCCACTGATGTCATCAGAGAGAAAATCCTCAGAACCACTCATCCTGATTTAAAAACAGTAAAATAAAGCCAGCTCTATTTTCCTTCAAAGATAAAAAGCAGAAAGCAATTGCTACACTCCAAGAGACTGCAGCTCATTCAGAGCATGTGTAAAGATTGTGTATGGTGCTGCTGTAAATTGTATACAGTTTAAATGCATATTTTTAGCTTCCAAATCTCTTAGCATGCTCTATATAACATGGTAAGATTCCTTGTGTTCTCTTATGTAATGTTTCAATTTGTCTCAAATAATTGCATTAAGATCCATTTCTTATAATGTATAGGAAATTCACCTATATGTATATGAAGTTTTTATAAAAATTGTCATGAACTTTATTGAAAATGGCTACCAATTTCAATTGTATTCACTTGTTATCAGCTCAAGCTTAGAGGATCCCACTAGCATTTTCAAAGAGCAGCAATCTACTTTAAAAATACAGTCAAACCATATATCTACATAAAAATTTTTGAGGTAAGCTTAGTTGGCACTCTGGATCTTAACCAGTGTCTGCAGAAGCGTGCTTATATTTCCACTTTATGATGTTTTATTTGATATTTTCATTATTTTTTCAGCATCTCTTCAGAGTATCTTAAAGTGATAAAACATTGTTTTCTATTACTTTACATAATTAAACCTTTAGTACAAAAAGCCATTCAAATGCCCTTAATCAGGAAGTAATTAGTTCTCTTGTTTTTTCCACATTAAAAGATTAGAAGTTTATCTCAGCAGGGTGGAAGATAAAAATGGCAGTTAATGCTGCAGCCTTGCCAAGACTGGAAAATCAAGAACTGAAAGAACCTTGGAAAAACCCTTTTAGCCTTCTTCCTCTTAATACATAATGTACTCCCTCTTGGAAATAATGGGGAGAAAGACTGTTTTATAGAAGAAATGAAAATGAAGCCTTAAGTTCATAATTAGCCTTAGTACAGAAGGGTGGATTAGTTTGTCTTGAATTGTTTTCTTTATAAATGTTGGAAGAGATTAAGATTCAGGTGCATGCATAGGCATTTTAGGCATGGGGAATTGTGTGCTGCTGGCTAGTGCCACAATAAACATCCCATCTTAGGGAAAAAGGAGGAAAGTGTTTTTAAGATTTAGGTTTATTTCTCATTTCCTACTCTAATTTGATTGATAAGAAATTAAATTAATTTGTTCCCAAGTCCAGTCTGTTTTGCTCATTAAGGTAATTGGTGAATGATGTCTCCCTGTCCTTTTCTCACCCATAAGCTGCTTGTTACATCTATGTCTCTATTTTGTCCAGCTGAGAAAGGGGAGTGTCTTTGGTGGAGCCCTGGTATCCAGCCAGGGTCGGCTCACCACACTGGCTCACAGTTCTGTTTGCTAGGTATCCGAAAATTCTTCAGTTTTGCTGAAGCACATTTAGAATGACTGTTATAGTTTTCAGAACCCAGTACTGGATACTGCCTTAACATATATAGGATTGGATTCCGCTGACACAGATATTTCTGTGCAAATGCTTCAGAAGAGGAGAACAAAGTCAGTGCTGTTTGAATTCCTGCTTGCCCATCTGTGCCATCCTCAGTACAAATGGCACGTGAACTGCTGGTTCTGCTTGAAAGAAGTTGATGTTTAGCGAGTTGCTCATTCTTTGCAAATTTTCAAATCAAGAAGCTTTGTCTGCAATAATCTGATAGTTTTATACAGAGAGAGAGAGAGTAGGCCTTGATGGTGAGCATGTATTTGCAGCATTACAATGATCCAGGAAACAACTTTAAAGGCCTTTCCAGAGAAGGACTGGAAAGAGTTCTTGCAGTGATGACTGTTTGCCTTATCAGCAAGGATGGCAATGGACCCTCAGTGTTGCAACAAAGTACAAGCAGTAGGGGTTAGATGAGTATGAACTCGAAGTCCTCATACTGAAGGAAATTGAGGGATGTAGAGAGGACCTGTCTTCAAACTCACATGATGGTAGTACAAAATCACAGAATCAACCAGGTTGAAAAAGACCTTGGAGATCATCAGGTCCAATCTATGACCTTATCAACTAAGCCATGGCTCTAGGTACCACATCCTGGGTAGCCCATTCTGGACTTTCTGACAAGGACTCCAACACTTATGGTACAAACACACATAGCCAGGATTAACAGTACATGTAACTCTCTTTTCACCCTTTTCACAATATGCTTCTTCCCCCTACTCCTTATATCCAGCAAACATCAACCTATATAATTTTATACATGACATTGTAAAGAAATTAGAGTCTGAATATAAACTGTTAAATTTGTTGCTGTTGGGTAACAACTCTCCAGTCTTCTCAATCTTTTTTTCACTTGGTGCTCCCTTCTAAACAGCTTTGAGATACGATTCCCTAACCTTGAGGAAGAGCAGCTGCTCTATTGGTACCTCAGAATATAGTAAAGGCAGCGGAAGTGGAATGTTACTATTAAGTAACATTCTAAGGAGAGATCTGAGAGATATTCTCTATGACCTATAATGGCTTCAGCTTTCTACAAAAAAATAAAATTTAACCAAGACAGCACCAAAAGATAAAGGAGTCCCTGATACTTAGTCATACTGTGGAAAAATGTGATGGTTATCAGCATCACTTGGACTCCAACTGCAAACAATAAATAACATGCATTGTTTTAAAGGTCTTTGAAGAGCTTACAGTAGAATCCTTTCTTGCTGAGCACAAATTATGCACTGTGAACTGTAGTTGAAGTACAATAAAGTTTTACATTATCTCATTGAATACTTAAAATAAAGCCTTTTAGACTGACTTTCCTCATATTTCCCTTTTAGACTTGTATCACCAGAACAGCCTCCAAAAGCGAAGTTCCTGACCTTGGGCTCCAAGTTCCGCTACAGCGGCCGTACGCAGGCACAGACACGACAGGCCAGCAACCTCATAGACAGACCAGCTCCGTACTTCGAACGCACTTCCAGCAAACGTGTTTCCAGAAGCCTTGATGGAGGTGTGAAATTCCACTTTTTTTTTCAGTGTGGTGATTACATTATATGTTGTCACTCAGACCTGACCAATATTCAGAAGTATTAACATTACAGATGGCCAGAAAGTCATTTGACAATTTCAATTTCTAAAGGTACTTTAGGTACTTGTTAGTGTTAGGTGACCTAAACATTAAGTTCAGTCACTGCCTAAATGGTATGGCACTGCTGTGAATATATGGAGTTCTCTATATTGGGTATGTAGCATCTGTGTACACTACTCATACCTTTTTTAAGGCATAGGCACACACTAGGCTCTTAATAAAATTGTTTGGTCAGTGGCATCTTTTGGGTTGGCTTGAGGGTCTCTAAACAAAAAAGGCTGAGCGAGTTGTTCCTTAGAATTTTCCATCATTTTGTTCAGTATATTGCTATTCTAGTATATTTATTCAGTGCTTCAGTGCTTAGTTAAAATTTTTTACATTGACTTTGAATAGCTAAAGGGTTTTTTTGTCATTACTGGTATTTGGTCTTTTTGAGCAGAAATACCTTCTGTTTCCTTTATTGGAAACAGGCATTCTTTCCAAAGTCAGGTATAGCAGCAGTTTGTGTGAGAGATGTAGAAGCACATGTGTTACTCAAAATCATTTCTGTAATAATATATAATAGAAAAACACTTCAGCAAAATCACATGAAGCTTGACTCAGATTCAGGCATGCACAAACAGCATCCACTGGAATAAAAGTGAACCATGACAGTGATGTGAGTTTAGTTACAATTGAGCTGTCAAATTTATCTTATTTTCTTAAATTTTTTTTTACTTAGAAGAGTTTTACTTCTGCAAATATTCATTCTCTGTACTATGACAAATGAATAAACTGTGACACTTTCTTGGGAAACATACCAAGTCTTACCTTCTGAGAACTGAAGTGAAAATAGGACGCAAAAGTGCTTACGCAAGTATAGCATGTGATGACTTCTTGTGGCAACCAAAAAATCCATCACCACATCAGTGTTACTGAGTCTGGTTTTGTTCCTCTTCTTCTTCTGGCTAGAAACAACTTGAATTCTTCACAGCTCTCAATGGTTTTATAATCAAGCCTCTCTGGCATCCCTTGTGCATTATCTCCAGAATTTAGGTATGTAGGCATATGTATTTAGGCCCTACCTTTCATTCTTACAGAAGCATCAGGGTCAAAGTTTTGAGCATGATGAGATTGTTCTGAAAGCAGCTTTGCACAAAAGGATCTGGATACTCCTGTGGAACAGGTTGAACACAAGTCAACATGAGAGTGCCCTTAGAGCAAAGAGTACAAACTGTATCCCAGGCTGTATTAGCAAAAGTGTAACAGGCACATCAGAAGACATTATTGTTCCTCTCTAATCAGGACTTTCTGAGACCACACCTGAAATAATGTTTCAGCTTTTCCAAATTAACCAAAATTATTATGTTCTCCAATAGCTCCCATGGGTATTTCTGACCAAAGTCTTCTAAGAGACTTCTCTGCTGCTGGAGGGCGGGCTGCTGGAGATAAAATCATTGATCTTGAAGCTGCCGGTCAGGACAAGTTAAAAGAGGGTGGCAGAGAAGAAGATGAAAGTCCGCTCAAATCTCCACAATTAGAATTGACTCAGGATGGAAAGGTATGTCTGACTTTCACACCAAAATTATTTATTCATGGGATGTGTGTGTCCATGTGTGGTTATTTAGTGTCTATCAGTTCTGAGTGTCATACAGAACACTATATTAAAATATTAAAGGTAAATTGTCAAGTGCTTTCTGTGTGTTTAACTTAATGTAAGTGTATGTAAGCAAAAGAGAATACAAATGTCTAAATTGCACTGTCCTAGTTTCTTTTATTACTATAAATCTAATTTAAATGCTCAATAAGGTTGCATGAGTTCTTGAAAAAAGTTTCAAAGGGTAAATAGTGTTTTATTCACTTCCTTAATTTTTTTGGACTTGAGTAAAAGTGTTAATATATCATGGTTGTGTGCACTCTGCAAAGTTGAGTGTATTATGATTGAGTTGAATTATCATATGTAACAATTTTATCTGCAGAATTATTTCATCCTTTAAAAACTTGTATGTTAACTAAGGTATAGATTTCTGTGAAAAGTTAAGTACTGTCATCTGTTCCTGTTGCAAATGTTTGCTTGTCTTGTTTGTTTGAGCTGCTGGGGGAATAGTTAAAAAAATTAAATTTATATTTTGTATTATTTGTTGTAAAAATTTCCTCTCAAAGTGCCAGGTAAAATCTGCTGCTCTTTTTGTCTTGGAAATAATTTCTATTTCAGCAATTCTCCAGAACTAAGTTTAATATTTAAATAGTAATTTTATCCTGAAACATTTTTGCAAATTAGCTACCCATTTTATTCTTTGTGAGACTGCTGAGTTTCTCTGTGCAGTTCATATGTTCCCACTGCATTCAAGTGTAGGAAGAGAACAAATACCACAGCTGCATTTTTTTTATTTGCTGGCAAGTTGAAATAATTTTGAAATAATTGAGAAAAAAGGCACACATTGTTTCTTTATGGGAGAAAAATGGTAAAATGAATTGCTATGTTTTGCCTTTGGGCTTGGTAAAATGGTGATTCTCCCTTGTTTTCAAAGTGGCATATCTTTCAATAATTTTAACCAAAACAGTGGTGGAATGGAAGGCAGTATTTCAGGAAGTTGTTCCAGGAAGCTGTTCAGTACGGTTTTGCTACATATGCTTATTCTGTGAACAGCTTTTTTTCTTTCTCCTAGTGCAGATGCTTCTTTTCCTTTCTGGTTCTCTTTAAGTCTTAGAGAAAATAGTTATAAACCCAAGAAGTGCCAGCTTGTCTTTCGCGTTCTGCACTGTCCTCTGACCTTTCTGCCAAAGCTTTGAATGTCTGTCTGCTTCCATCTGTTTTAAGTGACTACTGCAGTTCAAAAGTGCACAGTTCTTTACAGCCTGAGAACAAAACATTTGTAATGGGTTCCTTTCATAATCCACAGAAGTAAACAAGTTGGCTGCTTGTAAAACACACTGAGATTTTTGTTTCTATTGCATTAGTAAAGCTATCCATTCTTCTGTGTATAAGTTTTCACTAACTAATAATTTCTCTTTTTTCCCCTCTTCATGTGCCTTCAAACTTGCATTTTTGTTGTGATTTCATTTTCCACTGTGCACAGAATTTTTTTCTTCAGCTCACTCACATAAACCCATCATCACTGCTCATCCATTCTGTGTCATCCCATCTCACAAACTTGTCTCCTGTCCCTGAGATTGACATGCTCTCAGATATTTCAGAGGAAGATCCCTTTGAAGAGCCCTTCCTTACCATTCCAGACATTTCAGAGTGCAATTCCATGGAACAAACATCAGATCATAATAAAACCAGAACAGCTTCACCAATTAATACCTTTGAATCTGTGAGACCCCTAGCTAGTCGAGGCTCCCCTGCTGTTGAGGGAAGAATCCATACAAATGACTACAAGAGCACTGAGTTGTGCGTCTCATTCAGCTTCTTCAGATGCCTTTCTTTTAGTTTCCGTTCGCTGCTTGATGAGGATGGCTATATTACTTTTCCTAGCCTTCCTGATGTTTGCATTTCTTTCCTCCCTCCTGGTCTTCAGCACTACATTCCTATTACCTCTCCTTCCTTCATCCCCTCTTTTCTCCTTGTCTTTGTCCTGCTTCTGTCTGCCTTCCAGTCTATTCCTTTTTCACTCACATTTTCCCTTCCTCTTGCTCTGTCCCTCTGCTACCTGGAGCCAAAGGTGACTTCCTTTAGTAGCTCTAATGGCAATGACCTGAATGACAAAGCAGAGGAAGAGGAGGTGTGTAATTTTGCTGCTTAAATGTTGACACTTGCACATTGCATTTATGCTTGTTCTCATGAGGCTTGCTCAGTTTTGCACACTTCCTAGTTTAGAGGTGTGTCTGTGTACCTGCCTGTAAATACATGTATAAATACACAAATGCACGTGGGTATATCTGTATCTTTTTAGCATTACTCATTTGTGAAAAATTGCCGTTGTGGGATTTTCAGTCAATAGATAGCTCATGATTTTTTTGCCTAATATCCTACAGCATGCACCATGTCACTGAATGCCACAGAAATTGAGCTGCAGGTGGACTAGCATTGTAGTTCAAAATGTTAATGAGCACATAAATCTGAATAAAGAAAGTGCACTGTGTAATAATAGATATGTTATTTGATACTATTTGGAAGTTCTATTTGCACTGCCAATTGGTTTTAAAGTTCCTGTCTCCTGCATGCATTGACTGGAATGCACATCTCTGAATTTCTGTTTAGATCTGAAAAATGAAATTCTTAAAAACATATTCAGAATACTGTGAATACTTTAAAATCAGTGTTCAGTTATTCCAGATTTCAGATCTTTCAGTTATACAAGGGTGTGTGCAAAGCTGAGTCTGTCCAAGGCACTTTTTCATTTTTTACATGCTTAGATTAATCTCTCTCAGCAGTTGAGACTGATTTCATTCATTAGCTGGGATTGCAGGTTATGTCAGACCGTATCACTGAAGTCTGAGCATTCTTTGAAATACACTGCTAAAATGTACAGAAGCCTCAGTCACACCAGGATGTTGCTCTGATCATCTGGAGTGGCTGATAAACTGCCTCCTTTTCTTATGTCTGCTGCACGTGTTACAGCAATACCACCAGAAAAAGGTCTTCTATTTTGATCCTCAAAGAAAACACTAAACCAATTATTATAGAATCAAAATGGAGGAGTATCTGTTTAATGTTAAATATAACAAAGTTTGCTAAACCAGTGTACATATTAAAGACATGCTAAGTATGTTACAATGTCATTATAATACCAGTCTAAGTATAAAATAATGAAAAGCATGACTTTTAAGATTTTCTCAATTTTTCTGGAGCCTAATTCCATCAATAATTTGTAGCATAGTTACAGCAAATAGAACCCCAGATAAGTCAGAAATTAATAAAAAAATTCATCTTTCACACAGAATCAAAAATGCAACAGTACGAGCAGTAAATCCGTCTTCAAATTTATGGACTTGCAGAATGTTGGCCTGTAAATGCATCTTTTCCTAAGATTACCAGTTGATATTTGCACTTATGGAAAGACAACCAGGAAGTGGTTCACTTTTTAAAGAATGCTGTTCCTTAAGGCATTCAGAAAA
>PYHW01010133.1:1070193-1094249 GCA_013186435.1 Turdus rufiventris | reverse complement strand
GCCGCACCTGATTATAAGCCGCGCTTTGGGTTCAGACCAAAATTTTAGTCAAAATGGTGCGGCTTATATTCGTGAAATTACTGTAATTCTGGTTCTTACTGGTTTTAGGCACACTGAGAAATTATGCAAGGATCAGATATTCAAAGGGAATGTTTGGTTATCTTCTGAAATATTTGTTTTATTTTTTCCTTTTCAAATGGAAGTAAATTTTACTTCCTGAAGGTTGGTTTTCATTTTTCATTACAAATATGGGTAGTGCATTGTCACTGAAGTAGAGATTTTTATTTTAAGAATTTTTATATAGATTGCTAATCTCAATTATTTTATCAGAGACTGTAGTTATTTTCAGTATCATTTAATTATTATCACTTAATTAACTTGTGGTTAATAACTTAATCTAATAACTGAATATGTTTTAAAAAATCCTACTGCTGTCCTTATTTTATTCATCCAGATGGGGCTATGAAAAATTCCCTTTGTCACAAAAATGTGTTTTTTAAAAAATCATTGATTTTGTTCAGTAATAAGGAGATGTGTGAATTGCAGTAACCCAACTAATGTTTTATGGCTTTTTGCAGCTTTTGATCACTATTGAAACTTTGCTTGTATATAACTTACTGAAGCACTGAAAGTGTGCATTGCATAACTGTGCTTTGATCAAGTCCAAGAAATGTGCCTTGTGTCAAGCCAAGACAGGTCTTAAAATAATGACGGGATTGTTACGAGCTTCAGTTGTATAATAGAATGCCTTTGGCATAAGATTTTACTTCACTCAGGAAATACAAACTTTAGGGGGACATATTTAATGTCTCATTTGTTAGTCCAGGATGAAAAGTGGTCCTGTGACAATACAAACGTCCTGAGTTGCCAGAAGGGGAGAGGTTCAAACGTTCAAAATGCATACAGGCTTATCCACAAGGTCAGGAAATAGATGTGCAGCACTAAACCCTTCCTGGGGTTGAACATGCAAGTGAAAAGAAATTAGAAGCTAATGAGTTTGGGATGTGGGTTTTTCATTACTTAATGTGAAATATCTTTGCATGGAAATCACCGACAATAACAATCCTAACCTAAATTAAATGGTAGATTTCAGAACATTCTGCTGAAAAAATATTTTAAATCCTTGTAAAAATTAAAGATTCTTTACCTACGTAATTATTTCTAATTACATTCTTTTGACAAAACTTCCTTAATAATTATGTCTGCATTGATAATAATTCATTTCAATCTTCAGTCTTTTAGTTCTTCACTAACAATGGATCCAAGGCTTAGTCTTGAATACTATAGAATACTACTGAAAAAATATTATTGTGTTAGAGTGAGGATAAGTAATATGGGATTTTCTTCAGACTTGGAATGCTAGAAGGAATATAAATAGTGAAATCTGCTTTTCCCACCGAATTCCAGCCATTGTATTTACAAGACAATGAATTCCCAAGAAAGCTAAACATATATATTTTTGTCTGGTTACTAGAGCATTTACATTTTGACATAGGTCCTGAACCTTACCTCTGCCCTGTAGCTGGTAAAAAGTGAAAGAATACCTTGTAGTTATTTCATCCAAGGTGCTGCAGTTTGGTCTCAATGGTCATGACAAAATCTAATTTGGTATTCACGCTGTGGTGGCCCCTTTGGCATTGGTCTATGGAGGTGCAATTTGCATAATTTTTTTTTTTGTACTGGAATGCACAAAAACTGTTCTTACTTGTCTGTCTGCTGTTAGGTTCTTAAAAGTAGAATTGGCAGTTAACAGGTTTTAAGTCTTTAAATATGATTCTTCCAGTAAGTTTAAACTTGCGTGAGAGGCACAATGAGTTGTCCCTCTGAAGCTAAGCAGATGTTAGCTGCTTGTATATTTGACCTTATAGTATTGTGTTCACAGATGTAGGCATTTTTCATGGAGCTTGTAATATCAAGAAAGATGCATTTTTATGCTACTTTGGTCAAAATATTCTTTCTTACAACTACCTTCAGTTATATTAGCTGTGCAGTATCCTGAAACATTTTATTCTATGCTTACAGATTTTAGGTGAAAGCAAACAGCTCCTGGAAATTATTATTGTTTCAAAGGGCTAGTAGTGTCATGTTTTGGATGAAAGTAACTCTTTGCTAAATAACCATGTACAGCATTATTTTTCTTTTTTTTTTTTTTTTTTTTAATATGGAAGAAACAGAGTAGGACAAAGAAAAAAACAAATCAAAACCTGAAAATATTGGTCCCTTACAGCCTTAAACATTTTATTTTGAGGCACTACAAAGGAGGTCACCATTTCAGACACAAGGCACTTTTCTTGGTTTGGTTGCTTCTATTTCTCTTTTTTTTTTTTTTTTTTTTTTTTTTCAGTTAAGTTTGCTTTTGTTGTCGTGTTTTGTCCTACTTTGTTTTATGTTGCGGGTTGCTAGGACCTGGATAAGACCCAGGACGACTTACTGAAACACCAGGCTAGCATTAGTGAGCTCAAGCGCAATTTCATGGAATCCACACCCGAACCACGCCCAAATGAGTGGGAAAAGCGGCGTATCACACCTCTGTCCCTACAGACACAAGGGGTATGTCACTGCACACACCTGTCTGCATGCCTTTCCATACAACCCTCCTATGTCATACAGCAAATGCAGTTTGTCCTTCAGGTTAACGCTTCATTTGTCTGATATAATATTTGTTTATACTAAGTATACATTAACTTTTTTACCATTACTGTTGGACCTGACTTTAATCAGTGGGTGGAATTGGAAGAAAACGGAAGTGATGGCAGCATTTTCCTCTATGTTAAGGCTATCTTAAATTTCACTCTGGTTTATACAGATTGATAGAGATAACTTTTCAGTGACAGTAGAACTTTTTCTTCCTTTTCTATATTTTTATCTCTTCATAGACAGTTGTGCATAAATACCCACATAGTCTGTGTTTTGTTTCAGAAGGACTTTATGTGATCAGTTAATTTACAGAGTTGACTTCAGGACACGTTTAATGTTGTCAAAATTTACCTATCTTAATCTTTCTGTAAAACTAATTTATCTACTTCTCTTCACCTCTCCTATCTGACTGAACCTTAAAACAGCAGTATGGAATACAGTTTTCTACAAATACCACCCTCAATGCCTGTAGCAAGAAACCTACCCAAATTTCTCATGCTGTTGTGAAACTTCTAGTTCTATTGGGTTATCAGCTGTTTCTTTCATACAGTAGATGAGTAAATCAGTCTTTTAAAGCAGTTTGTTGTGTTATTGTCCTTGTCTATCACCATGGTTCTCACCCTTCCTTCCTTGAATGTAATATTATCCTATCCCCTTAAATTCTCCATCTTTCTTTTAGTCCATAGAAAGGTGAGCTTTCAATTAAGCAGGCCTGATGCTACAAAATTATTTTTGATAATAGCACAGTATTTCAATAAGATCTGTAAGCAATCTGAATTGTGAGTATTTGCATACACAGAACAGAGCAACTAACTATGCATCACTTCTTTATTTTGTTAATTTGTGGTTACTGTCAAGAAATTCCTCAAATTTATGAGTAGTACCTTAATATTTCTATGTATAGCGGTATGCAGAGATACAAACATTGGTTATATTTTCAAACACTCATGACATAGTGACTCGTTTAATACCTATAAATATATTTTTGGTTGAAAAGACATTTATGTAAGAAGTGTAACTTAATTTTTATTACATGGTTGTGTGTATTTTCTGTGTTGATTTCTTTCTGTTGAAGTTGAGACCCTGCAAGTTATTTTATATCTGGTGGTTTTTGGTTTGGGTTTTTTTGCTCATCTAGTATGTTCTGTCACTTCCAGATTATTTGGTTTTATGTTTACTGTATAGTGTAAGTCTGTCTCATTGCTTGTTCATTTACACTGGTTTTGTAAAATGAAAACCAAATAGAAAAAAGGAGACCACATTTTCCAAGTGAAAACACTGCCTGGGAAGGAGAAACAATGGATTGCAATGCCACGGATTGCTGGAACAAAACCAGAGGAAACCGATAAGGTGGCTGCCCTGAAACCTGCTGCTTTTTCGCTGTATCTGCTGTGGGCTGGCTTGGTGGCTTGGGCACTTCTTTCTTTTTCTTTTTTTTTTTCCCTTGATTGAATTCACTTTTTTAAGCCAATACTGAAAGGAGAATGTTGAATTGTAAATAAGGACCGCTATATGTGTATAGATACACATATATACAAATGTCAGCAACATTTTGCTTAAGCATCAAACTAACCATGAAGTTCTGAATGGCCCCGGAAAAGAAACCCAGTTTTTCACTGGGAAATTACTGTATTTGATGTGCCTAGGATGACAGCAAAACATGTGCAAAACATGTGTTTTCATTCTATATGGAAATAATTGCTTGCAATTATTTGACACTTCACACAAGAACTTTTCCTTTCTGTGTTCACTGTGTAATCATTATTCAAATCAATAATGGTGTGTAAGCAGCTTCATTTCAAAAGCAACCTCTTCTAAACACCTCTGCACTTCTGTACCTCTCTTTTCATTAAGGAAAAGAGGGAGGTTTTGTCCCTGATAGTATCTATGCAGTGAAAAGCACTCTAACCAGTGGGACTAGTAGAAGTGTGATAGTGGTGATGAGTAGCAATTGTTGTGTTGCTTTTTGACATTACTTTTGGTCTATGAGGTTAATATGAAGCTGGCAGTCCTACTTCACTAACATACATAAATAAGACGTTTGGGGAACTGTATTTCCATCCTGAATTATTTGTTGATGGATGCCTGTTGTTCCTCGCCTTTAGGATAGCTGAATAATAGATGAGAATAAAGCAGGGATACCACTGCTGATATTCTTTTTCTTCTTTAGCTTCAGCAAAAATGCTTACAAATAATTTTCTGTGTCCTAAAAATGTTATTTTGGGTGCATCTCATTTGTGTCACTATACTTCTAGATCCACCATACACTTGCAAGTGCACAGCATCTGTGACTTAATTAAACAAAACCTGACACATTGATATATATGTTGCAAATAGGGGAAATATTTCTATTTTATGGATACCCTCAATTATGTTTTTTTCTTTAATCCATGCCCCACAGCTTGTAAAGAGTATTTCTTGTTAGACTGTATGACTGTGTACCAGAAGAATTTTCCAAGAATTTAAACACAGGCTGATACAAAATTGATTAATTCTTTCTGTGCATTTAAACCTTATTACTAAATGCTCCGAAGAACAGGAGTTACATTATCAAATGAATTGTATGACTGAGGTTTTCATTTTAAAAGACTGGAAGATCCAAAAATTTGAAGGTGGGAAAATGCTAAAAGATGGGTGGTATGTGCCTGTCTTTAATTACATATACAAGGGGGAGCAAGGATAGAGAGAGATGCACACAGTCTGACCACCTAATTACCCCTGCCTTTTGTTTTTTGGGTTTTTGGGGTTTTTTTTACTCCTTTGAGTGATCAGAAAGCAAGGTGCCAGAGTACAATGAAAGGAGGATCATGAACATTTTTGTCTTTTGATGTAATCTGTTAATAGATGAATGTTTCTTGGGTGGAATAAACTAGGGAAAGAAAGAAAGTTAGTGGTAAGGAACACATTGCCCTAATGGATATTCAATGTTGCATGAAGGCAAATTTAATAACTTGGGTTCCTGTTAACTCTTCTTTAGCCACCATTGAAATAAACTGAATTTTAGTGTAGGGGGAAAAGCCCCAACAAGTTAGGGGTTCTTTTTCTTTTCCCCTCTCTGTCCTTCTGCATGCCATCCACGTTGTAGTGTGCGTACAGTAGCATGGTGTAACCTCTGTCAGTTCATTCATCAGTTCTGCGTCGCTGCTCACACGGCGAGTCCCCGCTGCAGCTGTGTGCATGGCACCTTGGCACTCTGGCACGGTTCTTCTCGGGAAGGCTGGAACCTCTCTCATGAAATGTTGTCAACATGTGTGTTATGTCCATGTTATGTATTTGCATGTTGTTGGCTTTTTACGTTAACCACTTTTACTTCTGACTTCTTACCAGAGCTTGTGGAATGAAATCTGGATTACAAAATTGTAGTCTTTCCAGAGGCTTATACCCACGTTGGCTTTCAAAGTTTGCTTAACCATACAGACTTATACCCCTACAGAAAATAGACCAGGTTATGAACATACACTTTAAAGCACTGTCAACTTTCATGTATGTTTGAAAAATACAAGTTTTCCCATTAAAATGGGAAAGCAGATTTTTAGTCGTCATGAATTTGCTTAGGATATTTAAGTATTTTTTAAAAAATATATAGATAACGTTTATTGTGAAGAAGTAAGAACTACTTTAACATTTCAGCGCTGTGGGTATGTATTCTAAGCAAATATATCTGACAGCCCTTGTGCTCTGATCCAGCTGGGCTTTAGAAGGTGTCAAAAATTGATTTTAAAAAGGAGGAAAAAAATCCCAATAGTAAATACGGAGTTAGCAGCTAAGTGCAGTGTGCTGTTTGGGCAGTCCGTGTAAATGTCGATGTGTAAATGTCGATGTGCTGTGCATGGTGAAGGCGCAGCCTGTGCTGTGTCCGCCCTGTCCGTGCCCCCCTGCCGAGCCAAGCCTTTGTCACGTCTCTCTCTCGCCAAACCTGTCCCATTGTAGGTGACTGCCATTCCGTCCGCCGCTGTCTAATTCTTTCCTTTCCCTTTTCTGACCCGTCTAGAGCCTGGAAGAGGAGATAACCTCCATTTTGTTTAGTAAGGAGCGCTTCGGCGCCGGCACCAGCGGGCCCTTCGCCGCCGCCAGCCCGGGGCCAGCAGAGGGCGCTGCGGGGGAGCAGACGGGCGCCGCCGCGCCGGGGCCCCAGGTGCTGCTCGGGCGCGGGGCCCGCCGGGGACGGGACGGGTCCCGCCGCGACAGGGACAGCGACAGGGACAGGGACAGCCCGGGGCTGCTCCCCGGAGGGCGTCCTGGCCTGCCTTACAGCGTGCCTGCCTCAGAGCTTAACTCTGCATCTGCAGCACGCCAGGACAGGGAGGAATCAGTGCTGGGCTGAGCTTACGCTCCGTAGGTGCTGCGCTAGGTAAACAGCAATGAAGGCTAGGATTAAGTCACAGATGGTGTGTTGATTTTTGTATTCTTTTCATTTGAGCTCTTAATTTTGCTGCAGATTGTTCGCTGAAAGTGTGTTCAATTAAAAAAAAAAACTAACACCCTAATACATCATTGACTGCGGGCTTTCAGATAGCTGTCATTATTTTGTTATGGAACAAATACTAGTGTAGCTGCTTTAATATCATCCTTTTGGCTCCAAACTGAATTCTTACAGGATCTTCTTGGAAATCATGTATTGCTATCCTGACTACATACTACCCTAAGCAGTCTTCCTCTCATCTATTAAAAAGTAAAAGACCAAAGACAAACAACTAATAAAACCCTGCAATAAGGCCCTTTCTACTGTTTTAAAAATCTTGGCAAACTGGTAGTAGAGCATTATTTTTTCTGTTTACTTTTGTTTAATGTTGTTTATTCTTAATTCCTGATTTAACTGCCTTGGTAGCATCACTGGCTACTACATTTATGCTTTTTACTTTCAGGCTTTCATAATTCAGTTCTTACACCAATAATAACTTCCATAACTCTTACCTACTTTTGATCAGATATTTCGATGAATGTAAGGCAACTAGCATCTTGCAGTGAATGTGTAGCCTCTCTCTAGTATCATGTGTATGCATTCTTGAAAGCTTGCTTGGAGGATGTCGCACTGTTAAAAAGGGTTATGCATTGATTTTTGTCCTCTGATTGCTTTTTGTTTCACAGAGACATGCTTCCAGAGCAGAAGAGCCTTGTACTGGAGTCAGCGATGCTGATAAGGTTCTGCAGATTTTTTCCCATGGCTAAAATTGGCTCTAACTCTTCCAATCCATCTTCATTCTTTCCTTCCTTCTTTTTTCAGTTAACCATCACAGCCATCTTTTGTCTTCCATATGACATGAACCAGCTATCAGCTAATTTTATTTTCACCATTTTAATTTATTCATATACTCTACTTTTGTTTATCCTCATCCATGTTTTTTGTGCAGAGTTCACATGAGACTCTGGACATAGTGGAGGAGAAGAAGCAGGCAGAGTTTGGGATAGAAGAAACACTAGTCGTAGACGAAACCAACAAAGGGAAAATGCAAGTTGCCACTGATGCTGGGGAGACATGTAAGGTGGAGCACGTGTCAAAAAAGGACTCTTCATCATTGCCATCAGATAGTAGCAGCAGCAGCAGTAGTAGTGAGAGTGAGGATGAAGAGGTGGGAGAATACCTGCCACATCATAGGGCAATTGAGGAAGTCATCAGGGAAGAACAGGAAGAAGAGGAAGACATGAAAAGGAAAGAACATGAAGAAAATACACAGCGTGTGGAAGCCATACCAGAAGGCAGTAAATTAAATGTACCAGTTGAGCACACACAAGTTACAGCTGAAGATCTGGTCCAGGAAAATACAGTTACTGTAGCTGCAGAAGAGAAGAATTTGTCAGAGCAAATTAAGCAAGATTTAGGTGAAGAAAAAGAGGAGGAACAGCTGAAACTCAATGGAGATGTGTCTCATGTTGACATTGATGTTGCACCACAATTAATTTGTTGTTCTGAGGTAAATGGTAGACCAGTATGACGACTAGATTAAGCAGAGATATTTCTTGGGGTGAAAATACACCTGCCTTTCTTCTTCTCCTATTCCTCCACATCTTCTGGCATCCAGCAAGATTCAGATCATTTGGAAGGGGAAACCACTGATGAGCAGTGAAATTCTGTCTCCTTCAGTTATGGTTTCTGAGTTTTTGCTAGAGCTGAGTGAAAATCACCAGTAAAGGCAAACCTTCCGAAGACTGAGATCTTTTTTTTTTCCTAATCTTCTCCATATTTTATATGCACATACATAATGTGTATTTATTATTTACATGTTTCCAGTGTTTTAAGTCTTGTCTTGTCTATTTGTCAAGTGTTTTTGACAAGTTCATGACATGTAATTGTGATTGGAAAACTATTGCAAATTGAAATTAGAAAGCACCTGTCAAAAATTTTTGTTCCTTTTTTCCCCATACTCAATCACTGCTTTTCTTGCCTTTGTTCCTCTCCTTCAATAAAACATTATGGATTTTTAGGCTAGAATATGTATGCTAGAAATTGCATAGGTGACAGCACTGCACTGTTAAGTGCTGAGGCTCATATCACAATGTTTCCATGAACTTCTAGTGCAGCAGATGCTTAAGAAGCATGCATGAGTTCCTGTCACAGCCAGTTGTTTTAAGCCAAACAAGGCTGAAGAATCCATTACTAGGCAAATTATAAAGAAGCAGAAAGGGAAAAATTGAAAGGCAGGCATGTAGGTCTTTGTACATTTTGTCATGATCTTCTGCTGAGTTTTTCACCAGTTGAGTGGGCTTTTTGGAGTTCTCTACCTGCTTGTTGTAATGGTGGCAAATTTTTTTTCTTCACTTTTTAATCAAAACAAATCACATTCTTTCTTTTGTTGTCTTCTGCATACACAGTTGTTCTGACTAATGATGTGATAGAATTAGTTTATTAGACTTTTAATACTTACCAGTACCCACACTTCCTAAAAGCATAGATAGTTTGGAGAAAGGGGAAGAAGAGCAGTTGTGTGTGCAAACATTCAAGTGCGTTTGGGTTTTTTCCCGGATTTGACCCTATGTGTATTCAAAATCAATGTAAGATAGGAGCTTATGCATCTAGAAAGATATCAAAAGGCTTTAATTCTTAAATCTAATGAAAATCTGCTCCACTAAGATAAGTCATGAGTTCACTAGCTTACACACTCCAGGTTAATTGCTTTGTGATATTGCAGAGAACACCACTAAACTGCAGTTTACTCAAAATTATTGAAGTAGCTTCTTAGAATCTTTGTCAAAAGAAGTCATTGACTTACAGAAAATTTATGCTTAAAATCCGGTTTTCAAAAGCTTTTCTTTTCCAGAAGTAATAAATATTAAAAAGTTAAACTTTTATGGAATTTCTAGTCCTGATTACAGACTGAGAAGTGATAGGTATTTTCCCAGATTAGTTCTAATACAAAGTTTATCTTTCTGTTCTAGCTATCAATTTCTTTATGCAAACTAAGATTTTTGGTTTTTTCATAGTGATGCTTTTACACATTTTCAACACATATGTTGTAGCTTTATTTTAGCAGTTGCTCTTTGGTATGTACTGTTGGCTGAAACACTGAACTTTGACAAGATTATTAGGAGATTAAATTTTCCTACAATGTTATGGATAATCTAGAGGGCTGATACGTTAAACTTTATTTCATTTTGCTTACTTATTGCATGCTTTTTATATGGGAAGTCAATCAAATTCCTGTCTTACTGTTATGCTTTTCTTGAGCCTTTGGTTGTGTTTTCTTGGTCCACTTTACAAAACTTCTTCTGTCTTTTGAATTGATTGTTTATTTCTTGCATCACAGCCTCCAGTAGTGAAAACAGAGATGGTAACCATTTCAGATGCCACGCAGAGAACTGAAATCTCCACTAAAGAAATTCCGATTGTTCAAACAGAAACCAAAACTATCACATATGAATCTTCACAGGTATGGCGAGTGGTTTGTTTGCAATCTTATTTTTATTCCAGTTACGTAGATCAAAATGTCCAAAAGTGCTTTTCAAAAGCATGTACTGTTTTCCTAGCAGATAAGATTATATTTCGGCTATGAAGTTCTAATTTTCTTTTTCTATATAAAGACTTAGTTGCTGCCTGCAAAAGTATAACTCACTTTAATCCATTTTTGGAAAATTGATTAAAATATCTCCTTGCTCGTGAAAGGAACATGTAACTGTGAGCATGAATTCTGCACGGGAATGGGCCATAATAATAGCCTTACCTGACTCTGTAAACTTGGATGGCTTCTATTTAGATTTCAGTTCTAGTTGAATTAAAGAATATGTGTAGTAAGAAAATTAGACTTGCTCCTGTGAACAGTTTTTTAAATGCCAATATACAATAATTTTTTTTTCAATTTCTTTTTCTTCTTAAAGGTTGATGGCAATGCTGGTGGTGATACCGGCGTGCTGGTGAGTGCGCAGACAATTACATCAGAGTCCATTTCTACTACCACAACTACACACATCACAAAGGTAACGTGTATCTCTTGTCTTTCGTAATGAAAAAAGACATCGGACCCTTAAAACACAATTTTATATCAAGTTTCTTTTATATCTGCTAATTCACTGAGGAAAACTAACTTCAAATGGAAGAGATTCATTCCAGGCAGTGTGAGAATTAAATCTTTCTCTATGAGTTTTGAAGCCAGAAGTCCTAGTGAATAAGCAGGAATATCTGAGAATAGAACATGGAAAGGGGAATAAATATCATTCATGGTTTTTCAGTAGTTCATGTAGGTCTTATTTCAGTATTTGACAAATGAGTATGTAACTAAATTTTAACAGATTTGTTCCTGTCATCACCCGCAGACATCTTACAGAATCTTTGCTAGTGTGACTAACTTTTCTGAGGTCGACAGGAGCCCTGCTAATGGCGCCATGATGAACTGAAGTAATGTTTCCCAGACTTTGTGTTGATCATCCTCATGCTTCTAGGCTTAGGGTATATTTAAAAACAGATCATTCTATTAGATTGCTTTGCAAGTGTGTTTGGGTGCTGAATTGTTTCCTCTGCATTCCATGCTTGAGAAGGAAAGGAAAACTCAGTGTTAACAGGACATCACATCTGTCTCATGGAAAACATGTAATGGTTCATGCCAGAGTGTGATACAACTACCAAAGCGTGATGATGATTACTGTTATTGCTAATTTATGCAAATATTTGTCAAATTTTAGGCAGTTTTGAGCTCCTCTTTGAACTCTTAGCATCTTTTTCTAAGAAAATTATAGAAAGCATTGTTTAGGGTAAAGAAAAATGGAAGAGGGAAACAAAGTGTGAATTCAGGATTTCCAGCCCCAAGATACAGAAATTTGCTATTTGACAGAATTGAGCAATAGTTCACTGCTCACTGGATGTATTTTCTGATGATTGAAATATTCTGAAGATTGAAAATCATATGCATAAAATGATAGTGGAAGAATAATGTTGGAAATTGAGTCACATTAAATAAAGTAAGCTTGGAATTAAAAATGCATTTGTTAAAAATGCATTTGTTACAAAGATTAGTCAATAGATCCTTTTCAGACTCCTGCTCCTTTTTGGACTCATTAAGCCAACGCTATTTTAGGAAAAAAATCTTTATTCATTTAATAGAACCACAGTTTTGCCGGGAAATGTACATTTTCTTGTCAAGTTCAGATGTCAAATAGTCTTGCTTCTTGGAAGGAAAAATTAAAGAAAGCTGTTTCAGTCTTGTCTTCTACTGAAAAATTACTGGAATTAGCATGATGCAGCAGATCCTTATCTTTTTTGAATTGATGATAAGCAGTCAGTAACAAGATTATTTGCATTTTCTCAGCTAATTTTTTACTTTACATTGCAAACTGGTCATTGCTGATAAAGGAACCTTCCAAAATGGTGTTCTTAATAGAGTCATCTTGGCTCTTTCCTAGTATGGTCAGTGTATCTTAACTGGTAGTTTATTCTTTTCTCATACACAGGCTGATTTAAAAGGCAAATAATGTTATTTCTGTGAGATTTTTTTAATAAGCTAAAGTGTTCTCATCATTAGAATAAGAAGTGAAGAAAAAAAGCTATTCAGTGGTGTGAAATATGCTGAAAATATCTAATGAAGGTCCTTGAATGACAGAACTGAAAAGCAGATGATCTTTTTATTTAATGGCATAGGATTGTGACTGTGGAGACACCCATGACAGATGGGTTGAAATAAAAGTCTCCTGGAATTTCCATGTTGCCAGATTTATATGGTGGAAGAAACTGGAATTACAGTTTTCCAAACATGAGCTCAAGTAACTGGAGTAATTCTCTATTGCTTGATTTTGATCAAGTTTAGCAATTGCTAGGGGGTAACCAACTGCATAGTTGCAAAAGGAGAGGATGATTTATCACTGAACACATTTACTACTAATTGCAACTCAAACACAGGAATCTATTTGCTTCAGTGCAACAGAAGGTTGTGCTTTGTGGAAATATGGAATAATTGTAGGGATATTTTTCTGGTTTTATTTTTTCTGACATCTGTAGATGGTAAAAGGTGGAGTATCAGAAACAAGAATTGAGAAGCGCATTGTCATTACTGGAGATGCAGATATTGACCATGATGAGGTGAGTATACAACCTTAACTCTTAAAATGTGTTTTGTAGTCTGGTGAGATCTAGATGATGTTTCAGAAATCTGAAACAAGAGAAAGGTAGAAAAATGAATAAAACTATATAGAAAGATCCTGAGACTGTTAATTGTGGCATAGCTATTAAGCAGTTGTGTTCTGCTATGAGGAAGCCTTTGAATATGTGTGAAAAACAGCATTTGTAAATTTGCATCATAGATCATGGGAATGGATTTTTGCTATTTTTAGAGGGATTATTCTTTTTGGAAGGGACACAATTTATTAAGTGCAGCTTTTGTCGTGGGAGGAAAAAATTACTGAAATAATCTTATTTTGATATGCTGATCTGGATAGGTGGGAGTCTGTACTGCATTGTTTCAGCAGCATCTCAATGCAGCGGTCATTTTGATTGAAAGCTTTGAAATACATTAGAATACATTAACAGGTTGAATTTAAAAATTAGGTTTTGGCCAGTATTTGTAGAATTATGTGTAATAAAAGTAATTGTTGATCTACTGTAATTGTATGTACCTTTTATCTCCATCAGTACTAAAGCACTATTTTACAATGTCTTAGAAACAAAGGTTAAAATCAGTTCTACATGCCCAATTAATAAGGCTGAATTTGAGCACTACACTGGAAAATAATTGAGAAAAGTCAATTACCTAGTCTTTGTGATGATTGCACAGGGGTTTTTATTCATCTAAGAAAGCATAGTAACAAAGGCAATCAACAGTCATAGGTTAATATAAATGGAAAAGCCTACTTTGCAGTGAATACATTTCTAACTTCATGAAGGCTTCACAAATCAACACAACAGGCTTCAGTTTAACTTATGACTTGTAATATATTGGGAGTTCTCAAGGAATTTATTTTCACATTTTGATTTGTGTCCAGAAAGTGTCTTTTGACAAGTTGAATCTCTTCTTGAAACTTGTAGTTAAATGGCAGGGCTGCTTAGCATCAGGCATGGATGGCTCTTGTTTGCCTTCATGCACGTTCAGTGCATTTCAAATGTCTGGAAAGGTCACAAAATAGCTTTGCTATACCAGACAATACTTAAAGCCCTTCCCTAATTTGGGATAAGCGAATAATGAAGTAAAAAGGGAAATTATAAAAAAGGAAGTACAAAATACAGTTTTAATCACTGAAGTTTAAAACAGCAGTGAGCAGCTTTTAAGAGATTTAAGAAATACCTCCACTTTTTCTTGAGTGAATATGGAGCTTCTTAAATGCCCAAACTACATGCTGGATGTTTTTTATTTTGTCTATTAGCTCCCTATATCACTAAAACAGTTTCCAATAGAAAAACAACATTTCAGTTTGGAGTTTCAAAATACAAATGTTTATATTACTTGTAATTTACCAGTTGNGGGGGGGGGGGGGTTTCATTGTTTATGGTTTGATTGTTAACAAACAGCAAACATCAATATTGTACCAATGCACATCATGTGTTCTGTACATTTTCCCTTAATAGGAATTCAAATTCAGTGTCACATAATAGTTAGGGTGCCTGATGCTGGTGTTTTCAATCTCTCTTCAGAGTTAGTTATTTCTTCTCTTACTTAATACCTGTAGCTATCTCAGAAAATAATCACTTTTCTAAATTAAGATAAACCTTTTTGTTGCATTATATTTTTCTTGCTCCTTCTAATATTTTAGGGGTTTTTTTAGTTGCATTTGGTACTAAGGTGAACAGGTAAACTGTTGCCTCTGAATACTTTCCTGTGTCTCCTGTTTTTTTGCTACGTTAGGTTCCAGCAGTAATACTGCTGAAATAAGATGTGTACTAAGACGTGGTCAGGAAAGAGAAGGTCCCAGGTGCTATTTCACCTGTGATGATCCAGAGAGTGCTCTTATGTGGTTGACTATGATGTAGAATCAAATACTACATTTCAGTTGGAAGGAACCTGTGATGGTCATCTGATCCAATTGGGTGTATTGGTGCATCTCTTAAGATGATAAAACTTCTTAAATTGGGGAGGGATTATAAACAACTTAATGATACTTGCGTTTACGTTTCCCTGAATTAAGCTAGAGGAATTTCTCTTAAACTAGTACAAGGAAAAAAAAAAAAAAAGGGATTCTTGTGCTGACAAATTTCTGGTATGATCTTATTCCTGAGTTTCAGTACCACACTTAGCATACATTCCAAAGTATCTTTCTGTTTTTTTCGGGAAATGAAGGGCACTCTTGTTTTTCTGTACTATCTTAAGGCATTGTTAGATCTTTTGCAGAAATTCAAAAAGTTCTGGGATATAGAAATAGTTTTTTTTTTTCTCCTAAGATGAGCAGAAAAATTATCTTACAACTTTGTGGTTACTTGTTACTTCCTGGAAATCTTGATAAATTTTTAGCATGGTGGGTTTGGGATTTTTTTGGGTTTTTTTTTCTTTCATTTGGGTTTTGTGTTTTGGGGGTTGGTTGTTTTTTTTACCTTTGATCTCAAGTCCAGAAATTTACAGTTCTGAAAAATTATTACCAAATTTTCCAAAGATACCCTCTCATTCTCTAGCCCCACATGAATGTCCTTTTGGTTTTACAAAGTTCCATATTTCAAATACATTTGCAGGCTCTGGCACAGGCAATCAAAGAAGCCAAAGAACAGCACCCTGACATGTCTGTGACAAGAGTGGTGGTGCACAAAGAAACTGAACTTGCTGAGGAAGATGAAGACTAAAATCTAAAATGCCCTCAAGCAAATACTTCAGGTAAGTTTCTGTATATATTAAAACAGGAAAACGTGACATCAGTATTTTGTTGCATTCATGTCTTTTCAGCTGAAAACTATGGGGCACCTTTAAGATAGGCATTCACAGAAGGGTGAGGTGCTAACTGAAGAGTATTAGTGTAAGAATTTTTTTAGGTGTAATCTGACAATAATTTCACTTGCAAATGTTCCTATATATATCTCCCAGTTTTGTCACAGTACTCTCATCGCATTTTCTGCAATGTTTGGTCAGGTTGTTATAGTTTATATTTAAGTGAGCTTGGGTTATTTCTGCAAAACATGAAGGATGTGTCACACTTTTCTGTTTACCTGCACAATTATAGATCTTGCCTAGCATCTTGCTTGTTTAGTGGGAAGATTGTGTAGTTTTCAATAGTGAAAGGACACACTTGGACATTTGAATTTAGTCAGCTAATCCTTAAACACACTGAAATTTTTGACATTTTGTCATTTTCCCAGGAAGGTAAATGTATTGGCAGCTCAAGTTTTAAAGCCTTTTGTTGAAAGATGAAAAAGCTATTTTAAGCCATGGTTGTTTATTAGGCCCTCCTTTCTAGGTTGAGAAAAAAAAAGAAGGAAAGAAACACAGTACAGTTCTCCTTCATGTATTCAATAGAAAGATCAGGATGAACACTGAATAAATCTGCTCTTGCACTCATTATAGGCTATTGTCTTAAAGCTCAGTAACCATTTGGGTGTGCAAAGCTTCAGATTTCCTGTGCTTGTCATGCTGTTGGCATGAGACTCAAGCTTCAGGTTTTTTCAAACTTGATGGTTTTGTTAATGGTAGATTCAGATTCAAGAAAAAGGTTTTGTTAATGGTTAAATGGTTATGCCAGTGAGAGAGATTTATAAATACAGTAATTTCACGACTATAAGGCACACCCTTTTGACTAAAATTTTCCCCCGAACCCAGAAATGAGCCTTACAGTCCAGTGCACCTTATATGATCTACAAAGTTCAGAAATTTAACTACCCGGAAGTGCAAACCATGAGCCGAGCCACGAGGGGAAGTGGGACCAACCAGCCCCCGAGCCAGCTGGAGCTGCGTGGGGTGGGAGGGAGTGGGCAGCCCCACCCTGCACTGCCCCTGAGCCGAGGGTGGCCCCGCCCCACGTCACCCCTGAGCCGCGGGTGGCCCCGAGCCACCCTGAACCGCAGCAACCCCAAGGTGTGAGCCGTGGCCGCCCCGAACCGCGGCAGCCATAAGCCCCGCCATCCCAGCTGGGGGTGGGCGGGAGTGCCGCGGCCCGCCTGCGCACGGGGAGGACACTTGGGGCTGTGTTTAAAGGCTACACCGATCTTTGAAAAATGTTTGCAAATTGAGCACATGCCAGTATTCATTACTTTGTTGTGCGCCGCATGGCTCCTCGCTGCAAAAAAAAAAAGTGCGTTCTATAGTCCGGTGCACCTTATATGATCTACAAAGTTGCGAAATTTGCCGACTCCCGGGGCGCGTGCCTTATAGTCCGGTACTCCTTATGGTCATGAAATTACTGTAAGTGCAATTTGAAAACCAGTGGTTTAAGCCTTCATTATGAAACCTCTGATTTTTTACTGACCAGCCTTTCTATTTAGTTAGAAGAGCAGCGATTTTATTGGAAAATCTCAAGAAGAAAAATTGTTTCAAGCTTTTAATATGCACTTTGATCAATGTTGATGTAGGGGGAAGACAAGGTAAAAGAAATACATTTTATATGTTTTAAAGAAATGAGAGTATTCATGATTCTTATTTCCCCAGTTCAGCATTTTATATAATGGTGGTTGTGGCCCATGGATAAAAGACTTCCATGTCCTGTGCAGGCAGGCATTCCCTTAGTATTGAAGTTCTTTAGCCAAGGAAACTACTCATTATAAATTTCAACCTCCAGCTTTAGGAGACTTGAACACAGCCATGGAGTGCCAGGAATGTATGAAAAATGAGACACTGACTTGATTCTAGATCTGGTGTAAGTTACTAGAGGGGAGCATGTTTTTCACATAATCCTGATGATTTGTCATGTTAAAAAGATCCACTGGATTCCATGGAGCATGACTGTTATCAAGGGATTGGACTCTTCCTGAGCTAGTCTGATCACAGATGCATATTTTCAGCTGAAAGACATAGACTAAAGCCTCAGTTTATTTAACCTGCCTACAAGTGTCTCCTTTCTTAACATCTGGATAGTAGTGGGGATGCCTGTGTGTGGCTGAGGAAGGGGAGAGCTAATATCCATTGCCAGCTGTTGACATGGATATGCTCAGTTAAGAGACTGCCCATGGTGGGGTATTGGGACAAGAGTTTTTCTCATCTGCTGGCAGGACTGTTGGGTCTCATCACTGTACATGTAACTCTCCTGAGAGTTTGTCCTGAACTCCGGCAATGTGCAGCACTGCATAGAACAGCAGTGCTGAATACTGTGGAGAATTACGAGGATGAGAGTAGGATGGCCTGACCTCTGTCTGCAGACAGGAAGTTTATCCATCATCTCTGTCAAAGTGGTTCCAGTTGCCCTTCCTGACCTCGTGCAGATGGTGCTAGAGCTACAATGTTTGTTTTGGTCATGTGTGTTTAGACAGTATTTTCTGGCTAGTTTTTCTCTGAGCTTCTCAGCTTGTAAATGTACATGATCTTTCAGGATGTAAAACACATTAGAACGAAGTTTGGATTTCCTCCAGAAAATTTCTTCAGATTTAATCAGATTATTGTGTGTTTGAAAAAGAAATTAACATTTTTTGTTCACCAGGAGAAAACATGGATCACGTTTGGAAGTGCTAGATGAGCACTCACCTGGACACTGATGTTGTAGCTTAATACTTTTAAAAATTATTTTCACATTAGATAATGCTAGAAACCAAAAATAACAATGGAGGTGGGGTTGCGTTGGGGAAAAGCACCAAAAATAAGTAACACTGCACATATGTCTGTTTTTTCACTCTACCTTTATTTCAGTGTTCAGCTGGGTTTGTTTTGTGGTTTTGTTGCTTAGTGGCACTGAAAATGAATATAACATATGCTCCAGCTTTGGTTTGACAGCACAGGAGAGGACAGGAAACTGTACTGAACTGTGAGATTGGGGGGTGTTGATGAGTCCCCACATCATCTAAATGTTCTAGAAGGCTTGGAAAAATGCAAATCACTTTTGTGAGAGCTGTTTGCAGTAAGAAGAATGCCTATGCTTTGGGTGATTTCACTGGTCCCTTGGTACACAACAACATTAAACATGCACACTCAAACCACTCCTTGAATATTTTCAGCACTTCCATCACAGGATCTAAGGTAGAAAGATACACTGAGATAGCAGAACAGATGGTTTGGATTTGCAGGGTTTTACGATTTGATGTGCTACCATCACATTTTGCATTCATTATTAATCAGTGTGAATTTAAAGGTCTTGAGAGCAGGGATTACCTCTTCTCTTATATGTGTAGAATGTGCCAGTTTCTTCATGCTATCCTAATCCAGAGTAAGTGTTCAACACGATCTATACCATAGAAGTAATTACATCCTTTTAGAGGGGACTGGGTTGTGGAAGGAAGAAATTATCTTGGCAGGTTTACACCACGTTTCTATATTAGCGGCCAGCTGCAAAGTTGATTATGTTCCTTCATCAAATATTTAACTACTTTTTTTCAGGATAATAAGCATTCAAAGAATTCCTTCCATTGTCTGACGGGTTTGTTTTTTTCCCTTTTTTGAGAAACAGATATATATTGTGGAATGGTTGTTTGCAAAGGACTAGAATGTGTCAGATGTTCTTGTCTGAGTTTGCCAATTGCTTTATGAGTTTCTGGTCTTAAATGCTTGAGAGGGAATAAAAGAGGACATTTCTCTATGCTACTTTTGTGTCAGACCTGGAGACTTGTTTGACTGATGATGCCTTTCAGTTAAACTTTAGGGGAAAAAATTGAGTCATCTAAACAAAAGAAAGCCACCTGAAGTGCCTTGAGTATATGTCAAGAGCCCTTTCCTCTCCTGTGCTAAGGCAATGGAGTCATGCAATTAATTTTGCATAGTTATTTCTGAGGCGATGAAAGCCCTGATGACTACAGCAGTATTCTTTGTGTAGACTTGTTTTCTCTAATAGAAGATACTGCGTTCTGATTCTGAAGGATTACTGAATTGAACAAGTACCTTCCTTTTTTATTTCTGCTCTAGGTTGTGGACTGAAATTTTCAGTAAACTGTGCAAGCGGCTGCAATGAAAATAACATGAGAATATTAGGGAGGGAAAAATGCTCTGAAGCAAGATGAGTACTTGGAGAAAGTGTAGTGCTGTTTACCTAATGAATGAAGGGGGTTTTAGTCAATGCAACATTTTATTAATGAAATAACCTTCTCTTCCTGTAAAAAAAACCAAAGAACCCTGCATAGAGAAAGTTGCTTTTTGACTCTAATGTGACATTCGCATGGTATCTGTTACAAATGCTTATGTAACCTTCCACATCATTTTTTCTTCCAGAAATGAAACTGTCACTGACCACGAAGAGCTGTAGTCATTCCAAGTCATCATGACTCCACTGAATCCACCAGGCCTAGCAACAATGACCAGATGTTCATGACTTAAATGCCAATACCAAACTCCATTTTAACATCTTTGGTCTATATTCCCTTACAGTCTTTCTTGTTTATTTTTATAACCACTTCTTAACAATATTAGAGTTTGTTTTTTTAAAATGAAGTTCTAGAGGATATGGTCTTCTTTTGCACAAATACTTGTATTTTTGAAACTGATTCTTAATTATATGAAAGTGAACAAAAGTCTGGAAATCATTGTTCACTGGAGCAGGAGGTAATTGTGCAGGAAGGAGGATCTTTACTAATTTAGATATAGATTTTTTCAGATATTTCAAGTGAAATCTCTTACTGGAGTAATTTACAGAATTTTTTCAGATTATTCAGGTAAATATATGATATCACATAAAGAAGTTTTTTATAAAAATAAAACATTTGCTAAAATTTGAAAAAATATATTTCTTTGGATTAATTTTATACTGGTATCTCTGTAACTCTTTCTTTTCCAAGGTTCTCATCTCTGCGGAGCAGAGATGGTGTGGCAGTCTGTAGAGGAGAAGGAGTTGCAGACAGATTTCTTCGGACTGAGCACTGTGTTCTTTTTGCACTTTGGTGCCAATGCTCAACTTTTTGCAGACTTTTTGCTGTCTGCAGCATTCCAGCTAAGGAAAGAAGGAAGAACAAAATATCTTTCTCTTTTTCCAACAAGAGATGATCTAGGCAGCTTAAAACCGTAGTGCTTTTTTTTCTTACTGTGTCCCAATTTCAATACTTCCATTATTTGGATACATGTGTAGAATGCTCGCTTGCTATTAAACCTCACCGTGTCTCCATGTTAGAACTGACATTTCTGTTACAGAGAAGCTATATGTTTCACATGCTTCCTCTAATGGTTAAAGCAGGTTTTTAGGCTACTGAATAAAAGGTGTAAGATGGACTCCACTCATAAAGTAGTAAAGTAATAAGAGAGCACCACCAGTTGAGACTGCCATGGCAAAAACCTGTTAATTATATTGGGGTTTATTTTTAATTTGTTCTTGCAGGGGGGTTGTTTGTTTGGGGTTGTTTTTTTGTTTTTTTTTTTTTTTTTTTTGCTGTTGACTCCGTGTATAGTTAAAATGCCAAATTAGATATATAGTAGCTTGAAGTTGTATTAAGTGATTTTTTGCTTTCTGTAATTCTGTTATAAAATAAAGTTGTTTATTCTCTGTATTTCTTTTGGCACTCAGACATAAGCTTGGATGATATTTGAAGTGAGCAGATGACTTCTGAGAACTGCAATTCTAGAGGTCACAGAACCTTAAAAAACAGGAATTAGTGCAAGTGGTCTGCAGGGCTGCCAGAAGGGCGGCTTGATTGCCTGGTACTTAAGTACCAGCATTTTTTAAACATCTTCCAATAAACATCCTGATTTCTGTATTTTAGAGAAGAAATCTTCAGCTGCCAAAACGGAGGAAAATTGAACATCACAGCAGAAGTTGAAATGCCCCTCAGAACAAGTGGTTTTACTGGGTTCATTGAGATAGGATCTACTGTGGTTTTCAGAAAACAAAACAAATCATAAAACTTCTCACTACATTCTTCTTCACTTCTGAGCAATATATTTTTGGTGCTATTCTCAGTTTAGATGGCTGCCATCTGTCAGCACGCTTGTGTAACAGAAGTTCTCGTTAGCTTTGGCTCTGCATAGTTTGGGTAACATATGACAACAGTAACAGAGATGTTAATTTCTGTACATTCTCAACTGCATCCACATTACCTGGAGGATTAGAGATAATAACCTTGCCTGCTTTCCTTCAAAACCAGTGCTGTTCTCTTTTCAGAAAGGGGGAGAGAACCCCACCCAGCCTGATAACAACACTGCGTGAGTAGGGAGGTTGTCAAAGAAGTGGCAAGCTTGGGATATGTGAATGTAGGTAAAAATGGGCACACATGTATTTAGAAGGATGTCTTAGTGGATTTTTCCTATGAAAGTGTAAGAAAAAGCTATATTAAAATCTTTAAGGTATTTTTGATATGGTGTAGTATTAGTTGCAGATCTCATTTAATGGGAGGAAAGCATATTACTTGAATTCATTTATTTTGGATTTGTCTGGTCAGTTAGACACTAGATCAATATTGATTTAATTGCAATTGTATTTAATCCTTAAAACTGCAAATATAATATTATTGAAACAATATTATTTTCACTGAGATATGTCTTTCTTCAAATAGTAAAAGAACCTTTTGTCAGTGAAAAATGATGGCATTTTCAGGTCAGCATAGCTGTCACTTGCATTCATTAAATACGTTCTAAATAAACAGCCATTGTCATGCAGAAAAACATAAGCCCTAAGTGTCATCAGTCCTAAAAATAGTCAAGGTTTACAGATTCAGGTTGTATGTAATTATTCAAGTATTCTGGAATATCGTGTAATTCTGAGATCTCGTTACATTTTTGTATATAATATATCTACAGCAAAAACTACAACATGCAAAAAAAGAAATTGTTCCCAAGGCACTTCACAAGCCAGCTTTATAATACATGTGCAATTTCAAATACAATTATGGTAATTAAGTCTGCTTGAATACTTAGAAAAGTGAGCCATGTTGGTCTTACCATAAAAAACCCAAACACTTAATAGCTTCCTTTTTAATAATGATAACCTCAGGGTTCATAATGAAGGTTGGACTTGTTATTTCCTAGATAAAGCATTTGTAAAGGACAAGAATGCAACTCTAATGAAAAACTTCACACAAAAGATTTATTGCTCAAAGCAATGAGTAACTATAGTACAAAATGTTTCTTGAAATATTCTTCTATTTGACAGTCAAACTGAATAGTAACTTCTAATTGGGCCATGGAAGGCATCAAACATGGAATAAAATACTGACAACACCTGTGGAAGGTTTGAAACTTCTAATTTTCAGGCTGTCTGTTGTTTGGGGCTTTCATACTGCACTTGAGAAAAAGAGTAGTAATAGTAATGCAAATTACAAGCATTATAAATGCTGTGATAATTCCTGCAGTGTTAAAATATTCTGTTTGCTTTGAGGCAAATCCTACCAGAGTTTTTGGAGGTAGGTCTATATGAATGTCTCTGCTGGGCCAGGCTAATTGACTAACTCCCCCAGATCTCTGAGGATGTTCGTATTTGCCTTGGGGTGTGTGTAACTATGATCACTATATTAGAAAGTAGTACTTTCCCAAATATTCTTCCAACCTTGAGCAATTTTCAAAGACTTAGTGGTCTATCAGTTTTTGTCAGTATTTCTCTCCCTATGGATTTTTGGGTCCTTTTAAAAAATTTCTTCTGGCAGGCATTTTAACCCTGCTGTGTGTCTTAAGGAAAAAAGGAACCAAAAGCCCTTTTTGTGTCTTTTGAACCTGGCCTTGCTGTAGCATCCTTAGACAGCATCACTGCAGACATTGAGATAGACTCCTATCAATCACTCTCTTCAGTCATTCCCCAGCCAAAGGTGGTTTCCCAATCCTTTATCACTTTATCATCTCCCTCAGTACCTTTCCAACATAAATGTTGAGACTTTAAATTCTGTTCTAGGCAGCAAAGGGGATGCAGTCAAAGGCAGGAAGGTTGTAAACATGCTTACTGGTTGTAGGTGGAGTAGAGTCCTAACTTTGTATTATTGCTAGAGACAGGACTCTTCAGTGACAGCAGTAATTGAAGGTAGGTTATTTCCTTGCAATTAC